>ML434048.1:0-59363 GCA_005239525.1 Nicotiana knightiana | reverse complement strand
AATTAATTTATTTATCGAATTTTGTAGGGGCATTTGGTAGGTGAAAAATCACATGCTCACAAAGAATAATGTTAAATAAGGTAAGAACTAATTCCCAAATCAATTAGGAGCCGGCTCCATTAATCACAACACAAAATCAAGCAAGTAGTACAGACAATTAATCACATAAATAAGGTAAGAACATGTAAAATCTTAGTAAGGAAATACTGGTACTAAAGGATAGCTGATTTCAAACCCTAATTTAGGTAAGTAAAATTAATTAACACTTAATCAACAGAGTTAAAGGTTAACAGGAAGAAACAGTAGAATGAACAGTCAAACATCGAAACCCTAAGAAATACAAAGACATCTAATAAGTAAAATCAGTCAAAATAAATAAGGAAACCCTATGAAATACCAAGAGACGATAACATTTAAAGATTAAAATTTTTTTTTGCAAAATCTGTTGAAATTAAAACCCTAGATTTTAGGCTAAAATAAAATCTGACAATAATAATAAAAAAAGATTATAAAAGACAGAAGTATCAAAACTTTAAAGGAGAAATACCATAATAAACATAAAATCGCTCCAGATCTAAGAAGATTTAAACATATTCAACCAAAAATACCCAGATTCACAAAAAATAAACAGAAATCGAACCAAATCTGGTTCGAACCAGAGANAAAATGATTAGTTTTAGTAATTAGTTATTAAAACTACATTACATTAAATAACCATCACTCGTCTATTATTCAGTTAATTATAACTTTATAATTCTTTGATAATAGTGATGCAATTTTGAACAAATTTAAAAAGATGAATTATGTATATGCCAAAAAATATAAATCTTTCACAATTAATCACTGAAAATCAACAAAATCTATTAAATTAATTTATTTATCGAATTTTGTAGGGGCATTTGGTAGGTGAAAAATCACATGCTCACAAAGAATAATGTTAAATAAGGTAAGAACTAATTCCCAAATCAATTAGGAGCCGGCTCCATTAATCACAACACAAAATCAAGCAAGTAGTACAGACAATTAATCACATAAATAAGGTAAGAACATGTAAAATCTTAGTAAGGAAATACTGGTACTAAAGGATAGCTGATTTCAAACCCTAATTTAGGTAAGTAAAATTAATTAACACTTAATCAACAGAGTTAAAGGTTAACAGGAAGAAACAGTAGAATGAACAGTCAAACATCGAAACCCTAAGAAATACAAAGACATCTAATAAGTAAAATCAGTCAAAATAAATAAGGAAACCCTATGAAATACCAAGAGACGATAACATTTAAAGATTAAAATTTTTTTTTGCAAAATCTGTTGAAATTAAAACCCTAGATTTTAGGCTAAAATAAAATCTGACAATAATAATAAAAAAAGATTATAAAAGACAGAAGTATCAAAACTTTAAAGGAGAAATACCATAATAAACATAAAATCGCTCCAGATCTAAGAAGATTTAAACATATTCAACCAAAAATACCCAGATTCACAAAAAATAAACAGAAATCGAACCAAATCTGGTTCGAACCAGAGATTTGAAACCCTAAAATACGAAAATATTCGTACTCACAGGTATTAGGAGTGAACACAGACGGAATAATCGAGATATGGAAGACTTTGAACCAAATCTGGTTTGAGTCTCTTGAGATTCACTTTCCATTTGACGCAAATGAATCAAGTAGCATCACGATCGTATAACCATTAGAGAAATGAAGCCAAATAAGGCATGGAATCGAAGGGGAATCTCATGTATTAAGAGGGAAAAGTGTGACGACGGGCTAGGGTTTGGGGGATGAGAGATAAGAGAGGAGAGGATCAGGTGACAACGAGTTTGGGGGGGAAATGAAATAGGGTTTGGAGGGGTTTTGATACATTAAAAGGGTTTGGTAATTTAGGGTCGTTGATCTTCTGAGATCAACGACCAGGATTGGATATTTAGGCTGGGCGGGTTTAATTAGGGAGTATGGGAATGGGTAGTGTATTGGGTATTGGGTTATGGGTTAGGGTAAGTGGGCTGGTTAGTATTGGGCTGGGAGGTCCGAAAATTAATTTAAAAAGGGGCTATGTTTTAAATACCCACTTAAATTAATAAAATAATTTATAAAATAATTAGTAAATGATAAAAATGTTATTTGTATATGAAAATGATTCAAAATAATTACTTAATAACATAAAAATATAACAGTTCATTTTCCGTGTAAATAAAGTAATTATGCATGCATGGGCTATTATTGTAAAGTTATTGCAATTATAACCTAAAGATGTAAATATAATTACGCATAAAATGATTAAAGCTTAATATAAATGTAAATGATAAAAATTAAGTAATAAAATTATTATAAAAATCATTTGTGATGCAATTGGTAATTATTTAGATAATAAAATACTGGAATAAATTAATTAAAAATCCTTTAAAATTACAAAAAATTATGGAAAAGTACTAGTTGATGCTCATGCACTATTTTGAAAGTATATATATATATTTGAAATATATATGGAAAAAATTGGGTATCAACAACTGCCCTTCTTTACCCGGGAAGGATGAAAGAGTTGTCGGGTAAAGATATGATGGCCAATTTTGACCGAATAGAGTGATTTGAGAGATATAGTCCGCACTCTAGTTTCCGAGCTGCTTACATATTCCTGGTTTTACAGGAATCAGGCCGTGTGTAGTTCTGGATCGACCGGTGGAATGAACCGATGGAGTTGTCACAAGGACGGACACAAGGTTTGGAATAGGTGAAACGGTTATGGTGAGTGGTCAGGTTTGAAATAATTTGAAGGAACTGGAGCGGAATTGCTCCTGTTGGGATAACAGTTACTCACTAGGTCACCCTGCAAATCAAAAGATGTACTGCAAGCATATACGTATAAATTTGCGTAAATTTAGACATGATGCAAATTCCCTTCAGACTGAAAACTGTCTTTGGACGGTTGAGGATGACGTCCTTAGACCATGACGTCCCGGGCCATGAATTGTATGGTAAGGAATTTGCAAGCCATGAAATGATGTTCTCAGGCCATGACAATGGTTCGTCCAAACCATGACGCCTTTGAATAATGATGTGCAAGTTTGAGAGATCCTCAGACCATGGCATGATGTCTTCCGGCTATGAGGATGGTGCCTTCAGACTATGACGACTTCGGACAAGTTGGTTATATTTCAGCCTATGAGGTGCGGAGACATGATGCTAGAGTCAACAAGACAGAGCTTATTCTTGTGTGAAGTTGAGGGTAGAGCTTAGCCCGATGCAAGAGAGACGGTGCTTAGTCTCACGTGAGATTCGGGGCAGTGCTTAGTCCCATGTAAAGAGAAGGCATTACTTAGCCTTATGCAAGTGGAGAGGCAGGGCTTAGCCTCATGCAAGGATTGAGACATGGCTTAGTCTCAAGCAAAGAGAAGGCAGTGCTTAGCCTTATGCAAATAGAGAGGCATGGTTTAGCCTGGTGCAAGGATTGAGACAGGGCTTAGTCTCAGGCAAAGAGAAGGCAGTGCTTGGCCGTATGCAAATAGAGAGGCAGGTCTTAGCCTCATGCAAGGATTGATACATGGCTTAGTCTCATGCGGAGAGAAAGCAATGCTTAGCCTTATGCAAATAGGGAGGCAAGGCTTAGCCTCATGCAAGGATTGAGATAGGGCTTAGTCTCATGCAAAGAGAAGGCAGTGCTTAGCCTTATGCAAATAGGGAGGCAAGGCTTAGCCTCATGCAAGGATTGAGATAGGGCTTAGTCTCATGCAAAGAGAAGGCAGTGCTTATCCTTAAGCAAATAGAGAGGCAGTGCTTAACCTCATGCAAGGTTTGGGACAGTGCTTAGTCCCATGCAAAGAGAAGAGTAAGAGTGAAGTATTCTTAGCTGACAATGTGTTTCATGCATAGTGATTGTGTCGTTGCGATGGTGTTTATCATGATGATATAGTCCTGCATCCAAAAAAAATTTGTGAGTTTTTGCGGGGGGAGATTGGTTCGTGCCTTTGCTTGCTCAATTTACTCCGCTCTGTCTGAAGATCCTGTTCAAGCTATTAGGGTAGCATTTGGCTAAAGCAAAGTTTCTTTTTTCAAAATCATGCGTGTATAATTTTCAAAGACATAGTAGTATGCAGTTTAGAAGTTAGTTAAATGAACCAGTAACTGTGACATTATTAGAGACATTGCGACTTCTGCTACCCTAGAAGTTTGAGGGTCCTCCTCAAAATTCTGCCCCAATTAACTAGATGACCTTTCTGACTGCTCCATATGCTACGGTTGGCTGAACTTGCTTCGAAATTTTGAGGGTCCTCCTCAAAATTCTGCCCCAGTTTCTGATTGTGGGAAAAATGGAAATTTTATTGAATTGTGACCGAATCCACAAGGTTGCCTACGTATCCCCTCTTAAACGGGAAGCAGGTCGAGCGTATTTCAATTTACATCATATGAAGAATCATAAAAGGTTTACACATAGTATCTTTTGACTGCATCTGAATTGATAGGCTTCGGCCAGATTTCTCCGTCCATCTCTACGAGTATGAGCGATCCTTCTGTCAATACTCTATGAACCATGTAAGGACCTTGCCAGTTGGGAGAGAATTTCCCTTTGTCCTCATCTTGATGTGGAAAGATCTGTTTCAGTACCAGCTGCCTCGGCGTGAACTGTCTTGGTTTGACCCTTTTATTGAAAGCCTTGTACATTCTATTCTGATAGAGCTGGCCGTGACACACTGCATTCATCCTCTTGCCGTCTATGAGGGATAATTTCTCATCGGCGGCAATGACAGCGTCGGCACCATAAGAAGATAGGGAGTTGCCCCGGTTGATGTGCGGACTGTGGCACGGTATCCCAGTAAGGTGAATGGTAATTTCTCATGCCATTTCTTGTGATTCTCTACCATTTTCCTTAGTATCTTCTTGGTGTTTTTGTTGGCGGCCTCTACGGCTCCATTCATTCGAGGCCTGCATGCTGTGGAATTCTTATGCTTGATTTTGGAAGTTTCACACATGGATTTAATCAAATCAATGTTGAGATTGGCGGCATTGTCAGTGATGATGGACTCTGGAACCCCAAATCGACAAACAATTCGGTCTTTGACAAAATCTGCGATGACTTTCTTGGTTACCGCTTTGTAAGATACAACTTCAACCCATTTGGTGAAGTAGTCGATGGACACTAAAATGAACCGGTGCCCATTTGAATCGGTGGGCTCAATTGGGCCGTTGACATCCATTCCCTAGGTAGCGAAAGGCCAAGGTGAGCTTGTTGCATTAAGCTCGTTTGGCGGCACCCGTATCATGTATGCATGTATCTGGCATTGGTAGCATTTCTGAACGTACCGTATGCAGTCTGTTTCCATGGTCATCCAAAAGTATCCGGCCGTGAGTATCTTCTTGGCCAAGATAAAGCCGTTCATATGTGGGCCGCAGGTTCTGGCATGTATTTCTTCGAGTAATTTGGAAGCCTCTTTTGCGTCAACACACCTTAACAGCCCCAGATTGGGAGTTCTCCTTTATAGGGTTCTTCCGCTTTGGAAGAGGTGATTGGACAATCTCCAAAGGGTGCATTTTTGAGTATGGTTCTCACGCTCCGGGTATTCTCCGTTTGTCAAATATTCTTTGATGTCGTGGAAATAGGGGTTTTTGTCTGTTTCTTCTTCAACATGAGCACAGTATGCCGGCTGATTATTGATCCTCACTAGAATGGGATCGATGAAATTCTTGTCTGGATTTTGTATCATTAATGGTAAGGTGGCAAATGTGTCTGCGAATTCATTCTGAATTCTGGAGACATGCTGGAATTCTATCTTTGTGAACCTCTTCTTCATTTCTTGTACATGATGCAAATATGGCAATATTTTGGAATTCTTGGTAGTCCATTCTCCTTGAAATTGATGTACCAACAAGTCTAAATCGTCGATTACCAGCAGTTCTTGAATATTCATATCAACAGCCAGGTTGAGCCCTAATATGACGGCTTCATATTCTTCCATGTTGTTAGTGCATGGGAATCTGAGTTTTGTAGACACTGGATAATGCTGACCAGCTTCTGATACCAAGACAGCTCCGATACCTACTCCTTTAAAATTTGTAGCTCCATTGAAAAACATCCTCCAACCGCCGTAGGCTTCAGCAATATCTTCTCCTACGAATGATACCTCCTCATCAGGAAAATACATTTTTAGGGGTTCGTATTCTCCTCCTATAGGATTTTCCGCAAGGTGATATGCTAATGCTTGTCCCATGACTGTTTTCTGAGTTACATAGATAATATCGAACTCACTCAGGAAAATTTTCCACTTGGCCAGGCATGGGTTTCTGAAAGATGTACTTCAGGGGATCCATCCTTGATATAAGATATGTAGTATAGGCACAGAAGTATTACCTTAGCTTCTGAGCTATTCAGGTTAGAGCGCAACAAGTGCATTCCAGCAGAGAGTATCATGCTTCATAAGGAGTGAACTTCTTTCTTAAGTAGTATATGGCCTGCTCTTTTCTTCCCGTTACGTCATGTTGTCCCAAAACACAACCGAAGGCTCCATCTAACACTGCAAGGTAGAGTAGTAGTGGTTTACCAGGATCTGGCGGGACTAAGATTGGTGGTGTGGACAAGTATTCCTTGATTGTGTCAAAAGCCTTTTGACAATCCTCGGTCCAACTAGTTGCGACATCCTTCTTTAGCATTTTGAAAATTGGCTCACATATTATTGTGGATTGTGCTATGAAACGACTGATGTAGTTGAGACGTCCCAAGAAACTCACATCCTTCTTGCTTTATGGTGGTGGTAATTCCTAGACAGCTTTAACCTTTGACAGGTCCAACTCTATTCCTCGGCGACTGACGATGAATCCAAACAATTTTTCGGCAGGAACCCCGAATGCACACTTTGTGAGATTTAACTTTAGATTGTACTTTCGTAGCCGGTCAAAGAATTTCTGCAAATCTGCTATGTGATATTTAGTCCTCTTGGATTTGATGATAACGTCGTCAACATATACCTCTATTTCGTTTTGTATCATATGATGGAATATCGTTGTCATATCCCTCGTGTAGGTGGCCTCAGCATTCTTCAGACCGAACGACATGATAATAGGTTGGTTGGGTATTATAGGTGTGGTAGGCGGTAGCGGGTTGAGGATATCTGAGAGGTGAAGGTTGGTATGTGGTTGGAGGTGTTTGGTATCAAATGGAGGTTTTGGACCTTGGGAAACCATTACTATTCCCACTTCTTTCTTCTTTGATATGCCACCTGATTGTAGTGCTTTATTCGTGGCCTCTAGTGCCTCAAAATTTGTCACCATTCCACTTTTGATACCTTCCTCAATCCTTTCTCTGATCTTGATGATATCGTAGAACTTGTGATTCTCGATTACCATTAACCTTTGGTAATATTGTGGATCATGAGCTCTGACAAAGAACTTGTTCATTTTCTCTTCATCTAATGTCGGCCTGACCTTCGCTACTTCTGACCTCCATCGAGTAGCGTACTCGTGGAAAGTCTCGGTGGGCTTCTTCTTGAGATTCTGGATACAGAAGACGTCTGGTGCATTTTCCATGTTGAATCTGAATCTATCCATGAAATCTGATGCCATGCTTACCCAATTAGCCCATTTCTTGGGATTTTGACTTATGTACCAAGATAGGACGTCTCCAGTGAGGCTTCTCATGAATAGCTTCATGCGAATCCTTTCGTCCTTTCCAACTCCTACGAGTTTGTCACAGTAGGTTCTCAAATGTACCATTGGGTCACCCGTTCCATCGAACATATCGAACTTAGGAGGTTTGTCCCTCTGGCAGTTCCATATCTGGCTGAATGCACAAATCATCATAATTCAAACCTTCGATTCCTTTGCCTCCTTCAACACCCTAAACTCGACTTGTGAGTTTCTTGAGCTCTTCTTCCATGTTATTAATGATCAGGTCCTTTTTGGCAGATTCCAGTGTATATAAGATTGGCTGAGCAGAGTGGGGTAATGTTTCCACGTATATGGGGTTGTTTTGCCGAATGCCAGGAGTTTGGGTAAAGTGGTGATCATTGGTTGAATTTTGGGGATCGGGGGTAGGCTGAAGGGTATTCTGAGAAGTGTGATAAGTGGTTTGCGGACATTGATTCGGTAGATGCTGATGTTGAGGAGGTGTAGGTATGGGTAAAGGATTTTGAGGAGGGGTTGTAGATTGGTGGGGTGCAGGAGGATTCTACGGGCATTGGTTGGGCATATTCTGAGGGTGTGTCGTGTTTTGGGTATTTGGATGGTTGGTATCCGGGACGTTTAGTGTGAGGGAGAGGTTTTACAAATTACAGACATGCTCAAGCTTACCCTGTAGTTCAAGTATTTTCTGTTCAAGCCGCGAAACCAAGTCATTTGGTGCCGGAGTACTCTGACCATCAGAAGTTTCCACATTCTCAGCATGTGTGGGATTGTCTTTTCTAATGCCACTCATATCGTCCATCTTAGCTTTCCCTTTTCCGTTTTGTGCACTTGGAAGAGGAGGAGGTGGAGGACCTTTGGATCTGGTGTGGTAAGCTGATGATGCCAGTATGCGTGAACCAACCTTAGGGGATGGGAATAATCAAAAACAAAGAAAAACAAAAGGTAACAAAGTTAGTGATAGTTCTGAAAAATGTTTGCGGTATTTAAACACATATTGCGGGAATGTAAATTCGCGTCCTAATTCGGGAGCCTCGTTGTGCCCGAGGTAGGCCTAGAGACTAGTAGATTTGGAGAATTTAATTCCAATAATTGCCTCATTTCATTAACACAATAGATAAGACGAATCTAAAACGACAATAAGGTAAGTCACTAATGGAAGAAAGACCTTCTCCAGGCATGGTTCTCTTCGCTCCATCAATCACGTTCTCCAGGTCACACATGTCCAGCAGCAGGTATGCCCTGGCGAGATGTCCTCCTTCGATACCTTCAGCATTCTGGCAGTCTATGACTTTTTTCCTCATCTTCCCTTCCAACTCCATCAGACCTTGCTCCAGATATTCTAGCCTTTCATTTGATCTGATAGCCATTTCCCTCCACTCATTGATTAATTCCACATCAGTTTTGTGTTGTTCCAGATGCCCAGCCTCGAACTCGCAAACCCTTTTGCGCAGTTTGTTATACTTCACCTGTGCTTCGGCAGCCTCATCTACGACTTTGTTCCCTCGACCGACCCCTGGCTCGACTATTCCTGCTATGCAGTCCTCCAACCATGATGGGTAAAAGTACACATACCCTGCGTGATATCGATCCGGCTCGATGGTGTCCCTTTCCACAATAATCTTCAAGTGCCACATATGTTGAGCTTCACATTTATATGGGATGTCATCATCTTGGAAATCCGCCCTGTAGTGACTCATTTTGGAGAGTAGTGGTATAATCTGTTTTCTACCAGCTTGTCTCATGACCCTGATAGGAAAATAGGGGTGTATACCTCTTAACCCGATCAACACTAAGTATAGAGCGTCACTAGATCGGATAATGAACTCATTGTTGGGGAACCACTCGAACATCCAATGAAACTCGTCCTCAGTCAAGTTGTCGAAAAATTGCACCCAAACTGTAGAATTCTCCGGTTGAGCAAACCTATCTGGGATAAAGGTCATTCTCTTGGGGTGATGAAAGGCTATGTGATCGTTCCACGGCCTTCACGGAAACTCTTGGCGGTATTGACCTCTCTGGAAATGTTCTAGCAACTGAATTTGTAGTAGCAGATTACAACCCTCGAAGTGTTTGAAACGGTATATGTTTGTCCCTCGATTCCCCATTAAATCTTTGGTTACCATGGCCAGTCTGGTGTGAACTCTGTCCTTTTTTCTTGGAAACACTATCATACCCAAGAAGCAGACGATAAACACGAAAACCCTGCGATGAATCCAACCCAAGGAAGTAATGGAGAACTCTTCATGGAAGATACAGTAGGATTTGCTGTGACCGTATAGTTCATAAATAAAGTCAAACGGTACATAGGACTTCTTTAGACACAACACGTCGCCATTCTTTTTCAAACCCATCATTTTCAAAAACCCTCAGGGAGTGCGATTTTCCAGCACCAATAAACCGGGACTGTCCCCAGGTAGTCTAGTGAATCCCCCTATTTCTTTCAAAAGAGGGGTCATTTCTATGTTGCCAAAACGGAATACGTCCCTTACTTCGTCCCAGAACATGGTAGCAGTTTCGATCAACATGTTGTTTGGTTGGATATCTAATAAGGAAGGTAGATTTTCAAGGACTCTTTTCACATGGTTTTAATCACTTGACGGAAGGTCTTCCCACCAATCTAGCAACAATGGCGGTATGTCACGGACCATGCCGAGCCTGGGGACTTCGTGCCTCATTTTCTGCAAAACAAATAGTGTTAGACCCTTTCCCCCTCTAGATTCGACTATTTATACATTAATGATTATCATATTGGCACTTATTTCTCCAAATTAATGCACAAATTGTGGTTGCGTCCGTTGGGATTATGGAAACCCTGGTAGACTCTGTACAAGGCTTTTCTTAAAGGGTTATTATGTGGATAACATATTAACCCAGGCTAGGTTTGACCATGATGCATGTACAGTTATAATCAGAGTAATGTTTCTATATAAGTCTAGACTGGTACCCTCAAGCGGACGACTTGAAGGGGAAAGGCACGGAACCGTCGACTGCACCGCTGATCTACTAGTTTTACCGCAAATAAGCCTTTCCAAATTCAAATAGGGTGATATAATAAGAGCACAAACACTCATCAAGTGTTGCTATGGTATTAATTACGCACGATTGGAATATGATGTTGAGCATGATTTATGCGACAGAAAATAGCACGTTGTTACGTATTTGCGCGATGAAAAAAAAATGATAAATGCGGTATTTAATAATTGTAAAGGCATTTAAAAAATAAAACAAGGAGACAAGTCAGTTTCCATAGTAAAGTAATAAAACAGGGAAGAGAAATCATAAAGATAGCCAAATAAAGTCACATAAAGTGGGAAGGGAAAGGGGTATGCAAGTATTGACGGAATAATAAAGACATGTTTAAAGACTAATTCACAAAATCAGGTTCGTTATGGTAAGATCCTAGAAATATCCCCAGCAGAGTTGCCATGCTGTCGTGCCCACCTTTTTCTCGCGAAATCGGGTTTTGACATTTCTAGGACAACTCCTTCTTTTGGGGATTGGGTAAGGGATTGGAAGAGTCGCCACCTAAAGGATTAATGTGTGTTAGGGCACCTAGAGCAATTAACTCATAAACCAATTTGCATCACCAGAGATTGGGTAAGAGCTCAAATTACCTCGAGGGGAAGGTGTTAGTCACCCCTCAAGGTCCACAATGGTGGGTCCCGGAAAAACTTAAATTAAGCGAATTAGTCTAAAAGGGGAGGAAAACAATTTGGACAATACAAGTTACTTTAAACAGGATAAAGGGGGTCCTAGGTTTTTTAGCCTATAGGATCATTCAATGCAATACTTTATAACTTCCCCAAGTTGGGGTGTTACTCATAGAATTAGCGCACGGGCTATCATCTCCTTACTACCCAATTACTATCTTTCAGTTATTACCTAAACGTTCTAATAGCTTTCAACTCATTCGTTATGTGTGCATTACCCGTCCCTTACTTATGGCCATGGAGGTATTAGGACCTCTATTTAGGATGATTCTAGACCGACCTATGTTACTTAAAAATGATAAATCTAGGCGACAAACAAAATACAAATAGGAATTTCAAGTAAAGAAACAGATAAAGGCTCACATTGACCTCCACAAGTAGACAACAAAGGCACGCGGTTGAATCAGCAAACTTCGTTAATTTTAGGATCCTATAGGCAGAATATCTATATGAGCAGAAACAGAATATAAAGACAGTTTTATTAAGGCGAGCATTGTGACCTATTTGTTTGCCTACTGATTTTATTCAGCACAAATATGGGTATTTCAAGCAGGTAATATGTCACAATTTTAAGCCCAGAATCATTAATGAGTCCTAAATATTGCCTCAGTGATGGCCAGAATTGGTTTAATTCAGAATTGATTAACAGAATCCTATAGGCATGATTTCTACGAGTTTACAAATTACAGACCTATAAACATGGTTTCTAAGTGTAATACTGATTTTAACTCATAAAGACGGGTTTTTATTCCTTTTAAATCCTATAGGAATGCTTTCTAATTGCTGAATTTATTTAAACCCCTATAGGCATGATTTCTAATTGCTGACTTGATTGAAACCCCTATAGGCATGATTTCTAGGTTGAAACTAATTTTTTAATTTCCTATAGACATGATATCTATTAACCGTATGTGGGCAAAAATTAAGCAGATTTCCAGGAAAAGATTATTATTTCAAACAAACAGGATCCTATAGACATGGTCACTAATGCACATTGGGTTGAAAATATGTGTAGATCCTAGTATGCAAATGGAAAACACAGAATCAAAATAATCAGGAAAATCCTATAGGTAGGATCTCTAAACAAATATAGCACTCACATGATTCAATCAACCTAATTAAATCCTATAGGCAGGATTTCTACCCAGTATTTTTGACAAGAGATATAAGAACCCCTCCCCCCCAGCTTTTACTAATAAACCCCAAATCTGTTATTACAAAGATTATTACAGCCCAGAGTATTGAATGAATTACATAATAGTAACAATTACACTATAGGGAGGCTTCATAGGCCCAATCTAAACCAGGGAACCAGACCTTCAAACATAACATCTTGGGAGCATAGTAGTGATCCATCCATGGTACATTAAAATCAGGCTTCCAGTGTGTCAAAGTTCCCAAGGGCCTCAGGGACCCCGGGAAATGCTCACACCAGAGCCACGTTCAGAAAGATAACTCATAAAAGGTTGGAAGACCAGCCCCAATGTGTCAGAGTTTAAAGGAGTCTCAAGGACCCTGGGCAGTGCTCACACTAGGGGTGGTGAGAACCTAAATGACTAAGAGTAGGAGTTTGAAAACCAGTGCATAAAGGGTAAGGGGCGGGATTTAAAATAGTTCAATTTTTAGAAGAAGGAAAGTTCAGAACACAGAGTTGCAGGCTGACCTCACCAAGAAGCAAACAAAGTTCATGTTCAACACGTAGTCAAACAAGATGATATCTAATACTCATGCTAGTCTTTAAAACAATCATGGCTTAAACACAGAGATAGAAACAGACATGACATATAAATTAAACCACAAACATTTTGGGTTACATGCTTACAGTATCTGGCAGAGTTTAGAACAAGAAACAGACTGAACATTAAAACTAACTTAGGAAAGGGTTCACATTATTTTGAAGTAATCATATAAAGACAGAATTATGCTGAGGATTGAAACAGACTAGTCGAATAAAGCATAGAGAATAGAATAACAAGAGTTAGGGCATACCAATTGAGAAGAAAGCAAGTACGAATGCAATAGCAGTTAAGTTCTAGAGAATTTGGCCTTGGCTTTCAGCCGGCCAAATAATATCCACTTAGTGCAGAAATCAGAACAAGAGAACAAAGAGAGCTTAAGTTTTTAAGAACAGAGAGTTTGAAAGTTGTAGAATTGTTCAGTCGAAAAGTTGTTCTAAAAGGGGTTGTAAAGCATTCTCAGAATCAGAACAAGGAAGGGGTTTAAATAGCACACAATGGAGTAAAAAAAATAAGGTAATGAACCAGTCATATACAAATAAGGTATGAAAATCAATTAACAATCAATTAAGGTCAGCGTGAATCAATTAACAAGACAGAATCGAGTAAAGTACCACTTAATTTAAGGAAAACCTTACACGGAATTGATCGATAGCTAAGAATAAAGTTAAATAAGGTAAGATCCAAAATCAATTAGGAGTCGGCTCCATTAATCACAACACAAAATCAAGCCAGTAGTATGGATAATTAATCACATAAATAAGGTAAGAACATGTAAAATATTAATAAGGAAATATTGGTACTAAAGGAAAGCTGATTTCAAATCCTAATTTAGGTAAGTAAAATCAATTAACACTTAATCAACAGAGTTAAAGGTTAACGGGAAGAAACAGTAGAATAAACAGTCAAACAATCGAAACCCTACGAAATACAAAGACATCTAATAAGTAAAATCAGTCAAAATAAATAAGGAAACCCTAAGAAATACCAAGAGACAAAAACATTTAAAGATTAAAATATTTTTTGGCAACATCTGTTGATATTAAAACCCTAGCTTTTAGGGTAAAATAAAATTGGTCAATAATAATAACAAAAGATTATAAGAGACATAAGTATCGAAACTTTAAAGGAGAAATACCACAATAAACATAAAATCGCTCCAGATCTAAGAAGATCTAAACATATTCAACCAAAAATAGCCAGATTCGTAAAAAATAAATAGAAATCGAACCAAATCTGGTTTGAACCAGATATTTGAAACCCTAAAATACGAAAATATTCGTACTCACAGGTATTAGGAGTGAATATAGACGGAATAATCGAGATATGGGAGACTTTGAACCAAATTTGGTTTGAGTCTCTTGACATTCACTTGCCATTTGAGGCAAATGAATCAAGTAGCATCAGGATCGTATAACCAATAGAGAAATGAAGCCAAATAAGGCATGGAATCGAAGGGGAATTCCATGAATCAAGAGGGAAAAGTATGACGGGGGGCTAGGGTTTGGTGGTGAGAGAGAAGAGAGGAGAGAATCAGGTGACGAAGGGTTTGGGGGGAAATGAAATAGGGTTTGGAGGGGTTTTGATATATTAAAAGGGTTTGGGTAATTTAGGGTTGTTGATCTTTGAGATCAACGACCAGGATTAGATATTTAGGTGGGGCGGGTTTAGTTAGGCGGGTATGGGTATGGGTAGTATATTGGGTAATGGGCTAGGGTAATTGGGTTGGTTAGTATGGGGCTGAGTGGTCCGAAATTAATTTAAAAAGGGGCTATGTTTAAAATACCCACTTAAATTAATAAAATAATTTATAAAAATAATTAGTAAATGATAAAAATACTATTTGTGTATGAAAATAATTCAAAATAATTACTTAATATTATAAAAATATAAAAATTCATTTTCCGTGTAAATAAAGTAATTATGCATGCATGGGCTATTATTGTAAAGTTATTGCAATTATAACCTAAAGATGTAAATATTATTATGAATAAAATGATAAAAATTAAGTAATAAAATTATTATAAAAATCATTTGTGATGCAATTGGTAATTATTTAGATAATAAAATGCTGGAATAAATTAATTAAAAATCCTTTAAAATTACATAAAATTATGGAAAAATACTAGTTGATGCTCATGCACTATTTTGAAAGTATATATGTATTTTTGAAATATCTATGAAAAAAATTGGGTATCAACACGCCCAAAAATAGCGGATCGAGAGATACTACAATCGAAGAGCCAATCTTCGATATTTTAGCGTCGAGGACTTGGTGCTAGGGAAAGTCACCCTCAACACCTGAAATCTGGACAAAGGAAAGTTGGGTCTAAACTGGGAAGGACCGTACCAGATTCTCGAGGTCATCGGAAAAGGGTCATACAAGCTCGGAACGATGAATGGGGAACAACTACCGAGCAATTGGAACATATCACACCTAAAATGATATTATTGCTAAGGTACGACCCCTTTTCTATTTTCATTTTTGTTTTAGACTAACACTTGTAGTTGGTCAACAAGAATCGATGATGGATTATTTAGCGAACGGAATGAAGTCTTTAGATATGAAAGCACGTGTTGCACTCTTTTTCCCCTAGACCGATTTTGTCCAAATGGGTTTTTCGGCGAGGTTTTTAATGAAGCAACAATGAATCGTGTTAACTTAGAATCAAGCCCGATTACGAATCGACAGCGAGGATCAATTCAACGAATGGTCATTGAAGGTCAACAATATCCGAGGTTGCTTTGCAATCAACCTCAAATACCGAGGGGGCTGCCCCCGGATATACATTATCTTTGAATATCAACCCTAGCAAGGATACTACTTCATAAAAGGAGGGTCTCGACAGACAGGATTTATTGTAAGGGCCAAACGGCCAGAACGAACCGTGCCCACATAGATTGTTCGAGCCCTGGCTTAAACATGTACGCATGTATGATTATTTTGATCAAGAATAAAGAGAAGTGCTTTCCTTGCAAACATCTGATGTTTAAAATTTTTTCCTTTTTACATCTTTTAAAGAGCTTCGTACTATAAACAGCCTAAGGGCAATACTTAACCAAAAAACGAATGACCGCTCCCTCACTAGGAGACTGCCATTCAACCCAAAAGTTATTGGGCCTCGGGGACAAAAGACCTAATAGCAACTCCCCGATCTCTAAATACCATGGCCACAAACTCGGGGACTATTATCTCGGTCAAGCCCGAGCAAAACGGGAAAATGAGTCCAATGTGCAGATCCCGAACTAAAAGTCTACGACCAATTTAACACGGCTCGGAGACGTCCGAAATCCGTAACAAAAATAGGCCTTCAAAAAAAATAAAAAATTCTTTCACAACCAGTTCTAAAAGGCTACCCTCGGCGAAGCCACAAATTTAAGACATCTTCGAGAAAAACTCGATAATATTGAGCCCCCAAAGCTCTAATGAAGGCAAGGGTTGTTCGGACCCTCGAACAAAACCTTATTGTCTCATAATAAGGAATTTCAACCTTTGTGATTACAAATAACAAAGCAAAGGAAAAAACTTAAGAACCAAAAGGGAAAAGAAAGACTTATATTTATATATATAATGATTTTCTTTACAAGGGCCAAATCGGCCTAGTCCAAAAAATTTACAACGCCCCAAAACGGCCTCAGAAAAAGTGCAAAAAGAAGAACAAAAAAAAATATTAAGTCCTAAGAGCCTTGGTCTCCATCGGAGGTGGCATCTCCATCCTCGGGGTCTTCCCCATCTTCAAATTCACTTAGGCTATCGGAGTCTTCCTTGGGGAAGGCCAGCTTCTGAGCCCAGATTTCTTCTGCTTGGGTATTCTCGGCCACGATGTCGAAATCCTGGGCTTGAGCATCCTCGAGGGATTCCCTCCGAGCTTACCATTTTGCATGATCTATCATGCTCCTAGCCGTGGTCTGGATGACCTCGACGTCGACCTTGAATTAGGACACCTTTTCATCTACTTTAATAGTGTCCGCGACTATCTTAGATTTAGTCGCCTCGAGCTTGTTGGCGGCCGAATCCAGCTGAGAATGAAGCTCCTTGATCTT
The DNA here is from genome assembly GCA_005239525.1 of Nicotiana knightiana. Lineage (NCBI taxonomy): Eukaryota > Viridiplantae > Streptophyta > Magnoliopsida > Solanales > Solanaceae > Nicotiana > Nicotiana knightiana. Next base: position 42,260 of record ML434048.1, on the reverse strand, counting down.
CTCGACCTGCACCGAGTTTTTCTGTTTTGTAGCTTGAAGATGATTCTCAGCCGAATCCAATTGTGCTTGGACGGTCTCCTTCTTCGAGGCCAAGATATCCATGTTCTTCTTGAATGCTTCAACCTCGGCCTGTATCTCGTCTACCTGCTTGTTGAGCCGTCGGATCTTCTCAAGCCTTTGTCGGATCTGCAAAATCGGATTGTTAGTCGTTATCTCTAACTTATCTTCACTATCATGAAGTATTGGAATACCTGCTTGGCCATATAGGTGTGCTCGTCCTGAGCCGCGACTAAATTAGCCTAAAGCCTCTCATTGAGGAGCCTATAGGTGTCTCTTTTCTCGGTAAGGCCCCGAACCTCAGGCCCTTGCTCCTTTCGAATTCTGAGGAAGGCTTCGTGGTGCAACACCGAGGCCTGCAAGTAAGGAAGAAGATGTTAGAATAATCTACAATTCTAAGTATAAAAGAAATAAGGAAGAGACTCTCGAAGATTACCCGATTCAGAGCGTGTTGAGCCTCATTGAACAGGCAAGCGGCCCCCACAGCATTCATCACGGCTTGGTCCTCCTCGGCCACCAAGCCTCTCAGGAAACTGGCAATTCTAACAGGGGGAGAGAAAACTCGACCATCCTCCGGTACGATAAGCACAAGGTGCCGTTTGCGGCTTGGGTTAACGCTCGAAGCCGGTAATTAGTCCACCAGTCTCGGGCTCGATGAAAATCCAGTAGAGCCCGACGACAGTATTTTCTTTGGCACCGGTAAATCACCAAATCCGGTGACATCCTCAGAAGCAACAATTTCGATCCCGTCGAAGAAATCGTGGATATCGATCTGGTGACCTTCCAGCATGTTGGCCTCTTGGATCATAGTATCCGAAATCTGGGGGTATCTCAAAATATCAACCACCCCGAGTTCGTCCCTAGGGGCCTCTTCCATTGCCCGGGAAGCCTCGCCACTGGCCTCTCTCTCCACTGTCTTAGCTTGGGACAGGGTGGCCTCTGCTCTTTCTGATTCAGGGACCTCGACCGAAGCTCCCTCATTAACCGCCTCCCATTCGGAAGACTTTTGTGCTAAAGTAGTAGCCCGTACGTGGGCCACTATCTTGGAGTTGTCTTCTTCTTCTTCTTCTTCTTCTTCTTCTTCTTTGGACTCATCCCTTAATCGGCGGATTGAGTCCGAAGACATGACACCAGCATCCACCTTGGCCTTACGAGGCTTCCTCGCTTATTTTTTCTTTTTCGAGCCTAGGGGACTCGGAGCCCTTTTTCTCTTCTTCTGCTTGGCCGGCTTTGGAGCTGATGGCTGGGGAAGGACTTCTTCGTCACCGGAAGAGGGTCTCATTGCAACATCCTTCCCGAGACCTGCAAAAGAAAGGGGATAAGTTAGTTCGAGAAAAGGCCAGAAAAATAAACAATCCGAGGCAGAAATTTACCATGGTTACGGGCCTCCCATCAACCCTTTGATAACTCCATACAGGCACGTTCGGAGTAGGGCCTCTGAGACACCAGGATTTCAACCTATTGCTTCAATTTCAGAACCGGGTCGGGCGTCTGGGCCATAGCTTCAACACCAAAACATAGATAAGGAAAGATGATCGGAAATGAAACGGCAAAGCAAACATTCAAGGTAAAAGTTCTTACGTTTCATGTTCCACTTCTCAGGGAACGACATGTCTTCAGCGTGGATCATGTCTGATGTCCTTATTCGGATGAATCTGCCCATCCATCCTCGATCCGGAGACTCGTCTATGCTGGAGAACGGGGCTCTACTGGCCCGGCGGGAAAGCTTAATCAATCCCCCTTGATAGAGTCGGGGACTGCAAAGGCGTATGAGGTGATCGAGGGTAAAAGGACATCCCTCGATTTTTCTCGTGAAGAAACGGAGGAGAACGACTATTCTCCAGAACGAAGGGTGGATTTGGCCTAAGGTCACATTGTACCTTTTACAGAAGGCGAAGATGATGGGATCTAAGGGACTAAACGTGAATGGATAAGTATAAACACTTAGATACCCCTCCACGTAGGTGGTGATCGATTCCTCAGGAGAAGGAACGACCACATCTTTGTTCGCCCAGTTTCACTCCTCCTTGACCTTTTTAAGGATGTCCTTGATGATGGTGCATATATACCTCAACATCGGCTCGCATCGGCCCTACACCGAGGGGGTATTCTCTATTTTGAAGTCAGTGACGGTTGGGTACCCTGTCAAAATGAATTCCTCAGGGTGGGGCTCCGCCGCAGCCTCATCGCCAACGGGCCATGATGAAGAAGCAACCTCTTTTTGCGGCACAGTTTTAGAAGTTTTAGCCATTTATGAACAGTAGGGAAAGAGTAAGGACAATATGTTGTTGATTAGAGTTCAAGAAATTTGGGTATGGAAATTATGAAGTAAAGAGATTCTTTGAAAGCAAGAGCAGAAAAGGCGCTGATTGTAAAAGTTTGAATGAGAAAGGATTGAGGTTCTTATAGGTTGGAGGCGACGATTCAGAACCGGTAGTGGCCTACCAATACTTGACATGCATTTAATGCCTTGTTAACTGAATCGACAAGAGGTTTCGCTGCTTACGTCATGATCGGGTTCGTCACTGACGCCATTATCTATTGAGATGGAGTTCAGGAATTCATGTCGTTTCTCATCACCTTCTTTCCAATAAACGAAGGGACTATCTGTATACAGTCAGAACGATGTTTGCCCTTCTTATGACTAATCGAGGTTGAATCATGATAGGCCACGATTCAGCCTCGTATTATATCGAGCCTCAGTGCAGAGTTAGATTGCTGAGCCCGTAATTCAGAGACCGACCAAGGTCGAGATCAACCAAGATCGAGACCAATCAGAATGGAGATCGAGCAAGACCGATAAAAATTTACCTAGTAAAATAACGGTAAGCTAAAATATCCATAATTGAGCAAGGATCATGGCGGAAAAATCTCGGCACGTATCAAGATAAGGCCGATTAATTAGCAAATCATGGGAAATCTTACTGTATTTAGAATTGAAACATAAGTAAGATTTTCCTACTGTATAAAGGGGGTCTAATCATTTGTAAAGGCAACATATCCACGTAATACAAAGCAATATACTACTCTTTTCTTTAAGCTCTTAATACTCTGTTACTTTATTTATATCTCATTTTGCTCATTCATTTGGTTCGAGGGTAATATATCTCGAGGTCCAAAGTTGCACATCTCATTTGGTTTGCTTTTATTTTTCTTTACAGTCAATTTCAATATCAATTTGCATATTTTCTCAGTTTGTGCCAAGTGAAATCACGTGTCCTTAAAACCATATATAAATTCAATTGTTATCCGTTTTAGGGTAAAGATTATAATTTCGAGATTAAATTCGGGATTAGTTTATCTCAGATTTGATAGGTTTTTTATTTGAAAATTAGCAATCTTGGGATTGTTTATACTACAATTGTAATATTATTTTCGCTGGGATACAATCCCGGGATAAATACCAAAATGACACATTTACTCTTCTTTAAAACTATTCTCTCCCAACGTCAAAGCATAGGCTACAATTGAAAATAAACGTTTATCCTGCTTTGACTAGTTTAATCAAACATATATTTTTATATTATACCATGAATATCCATTTTTACCCTAATGAACTAAATATTTATTAATAAAAATATATTCAATAAATAATTTTGTTATTATTAATCTCAATATTAAAATCCTACAATCATTAATCTCATGTAGCCAACCAGTGTGCTAATCGAGGGAAAGGGGTCTATTTGTTAGGATGGGAAAGAAAAAAAATAAAAATATGTCTAAGATAATAATATATCTTGACTTAAAATTAAGGGTGGAAAACGGGCCGGGTTGACCCGTAACCGGACCGGCCCAGACCGGTTAAAACCGGAACCGGACCGGCCCGGTTCATAGGGGGCCGGGTGGGCTGGGTAGGGGGGTTAGAGGGGGTTGGTCCGTTTATAATTTTTTTACCGGTTACCCGGACCGGTCCAACCCGGTCAAAGTGAACAGTGCATTTACCGGTTAAATCGGTCCGGACCGGCCCGGTTTAACTGCTATATTTTTTTTTTGTTTTTTGTTCTTTTTTTAAATATTATTAAACGTATTATGCATTTATGCTTAATGTTTTAGTTTGTTATTTCAATATTATTAGACGTATAAATACAAGTTTGAAATTTAATTTGAAGTATTAAATGTAAACTTTAATTTGCAAGTTTGAAGTTTTGAACTTGCAAATTATAAGTAAATTCTTAATGATATATTCAAATATAAGAATTTTAAAGTCTTTGTATCCTTTATTCAAACACTATTTTTATAAGTTTTTTTTTTTGTTTATATTTTTACGATAGTTCTAACAAATACAAAAAAAATTGAAAAAAAAAAATTACTGTTAACCCGGCCCGGCCCGGTTTACACGTAACCCTTACGGTTTATTTTTTACCCGGATGAACCCGAACCCGTTAAACCCGTTAAACCTCAACCCGTAACCGGCCCGATTCGTAACCCGTACGGTTCACATTTTTCCTTACCCAGCCCGGTCCGGCCCACCCGATTAACACCTCTACTTAAAATTGATGAACAACCAAATGGAGACTACTATAAAAAGTATATTAATCAACCTGTAGGCCAAATGGGGACAAAGGACTATTATTATACGGAAAAAATACAGCAACAATTAGGAAGACAGAAACGGCAAAGGTGGCCCATGTTCTTCTTATCATTGATAATTCTTTTCTTTTATGATGATGATAACGATGCTTCGCCTATTTCTTATTTCGGCGGCTATGTTTTTGTGGGAAAAATAAACGAAAAACAAATAAATGTATTATTTTCAAATCTATAGATACTAGATGAGGAAAGACCCATATATAGGCCTAATATTATAGTCTTGAAATTATTGTTTATCGAGATTCGATTAATTTTTTGATAAATAGATTAATTCTTGTTATATCCATTTAATCATGGATAGAGAATGATATTGTGGATCATAATTTATAATTAGTTTATTTTAATAATTTACTTAAACTTAAACTATAAATTATAATCTGGTTAAATTGCTCCAATTAACATAAAATGATTACGTGCTATAATATCCATTTTTAACATCCATATCAAACATAAACATCAAATTGAAAATTTAATTTCAATGGTATTATTTTCCTATTTGAATATTTTATAAGAGAATATATTAAAGCTACAAGAGTCATCTATATTAACAAATTTTCTAGAGTACGAAGCTTACCAATTTATCTGTAAACTTTTCTTGAATACATCCAAATTGGTTTCACAAGAGTTTCAACAGTGGGAACAATCAGCTACTTGATAAAGTTAACACAAATAACATCATTCATTAAAATACGATAAAAGATGAAAAAAAAATTACTATTGATTTTACTTCATGTCTTGTATACAACAAAATCAAAAGAAATTTTTAGTACAGTAAATAAAAAGAACTTCCAAGGGACTCACACCCCTAAAGAGGCAATTAACTACTTCAAACAAAGAGAACCAAAGGCACTAAACAAATATTAACATGATATAAATTGTAGTAATTCAATATAGTAGTTCAAATTATATTTTTATTGTAACTCGTTTAAAATGATGTTAACTGGCGATAAAATATAAAACATTTGATAGAAGTCTATACAAATTATTATAGGAATTTTAATTTTTTTCTTAACTAAGGAGATAAAAAATATTTTTATTTTTCTATAGATTTATCATATGTTAATTTTCATAATGAAACAATATAAAAATTATAAAAAATAATGTTTAGGATAATCTATTGATAGTTGAAAACTTATTAGGGAAAAATGAATTCAAACCATGTAAATTAAATTTTCACATCAATTAAGCATATAAGAGATAACCCCCTAATACAGTATAAACAAATACATCACTTAAATTAACTTTTGAGATTTAATAAACTATACTTTTTAAAATTACTTCTGAATATGAATTTTTTTAGTTTGAAATCGCCTTCAAATAGTGTGGATAGATAAAAATATTTTAATTTTAATTTTTAAATTACTTTAAAACAGTATGGGTAAATACGAAAATTTTGTAAATATTTACCAATATCTCCTTTTGTTGCACTATTATTTAAAATATTAAGTTTACTTTCCTGTGAAAACTTCTATTTGACAAAACCAAAATTAACAGTTTTACCAAATGAGAAAAATGAACATTTTAAACGATTATTTGCATGCAGTAATCTCCATAAAAGTAGTCTAATCAACATGGAATAACATTTAAAGGAGTGTTGTAGACATGTAGTTATGGGAATATGGGTCCTATGTGTATCAATGATAGTTTGCATTTAAGAATTGCAAACAATGTATGAGTATTTTTAAAATGACATATGCCCTTGATCGACCATCTTTTCTTTTCTATATAATACTTTTTTTCTTCTCATTGGCCGGCTTTGGAGCTGATGGCTGGGGAAGGACTTCTTCGTCATCGGAAGAGGGTCTCATTGCAACATCCTTCCCGAGACCTGCAAAAGAAAGGAGATAAGTTAGTTCGAGAAAAGGCCATAACAATAAATAATCCAAGGTAGAAATTTACCATGATTATGGGCCTCTCATCGACCCTTTGATAACGGGGCATTTGCATCTATACCCGCTTTTTGTGTCACATTTTAACTTGTGTTCGCTTTGCAAAAAAAATTGCAAGTGTACCCGTTTTTTCGCATAACTTCAGCATACGAGGCTGAAGTAGAAAAGGCAATCACACAAAACTTCAGCATTCTAGTAGACGGTCCTGAAGTAGCAAGTGTGCTGAACTTAAGCATAGTAGCTGAAGTTTACTTCTCTATTTGCTGAAGTTTTTGTTTAACTTGTGCACGTCTTAATGCAAAACTTTTGTTTGTAATTGTTGAAATTTTATTTTTGTAACTGGCGATTTTTGTAACTGGCGAACTTCAGCTCTAGAGCTGAAGTTTTTGTTTTTGTAACTGGCGAACTTCAGCTCTAGAGCTGAAGTTTTTGTTTTGTAACTGGCGAACTTCAGCTCTGATAAACATATTTATGGCAATCATCCCATGAACTGAAGTTCCATGACATCACCAACAGTAGCAGAAGAAAGAAGAAGAAGAAGAAAACGAAGGAGGAGAAAAGGGGCTGAAGTTATTTAAAAAGTGGGTACGAGTTAAAAGTTTAAAAAAAATGAGTATAGGTTAAATGGGGGCAACCAAATAAGACGCCCAGTACAATTTTTACTTTGATAACTCCATACAGACACGTTCAGAGTAGGGCCTCTGAGACACCAGACTTTCGACCTATTGCTTCAATTTCGGAACCGGGTCGGGCGTCTGGGCCCCAGCTTCAACACTAAAACAGAGATAAGGAAAGATGATAGGAAATGAAACGGCAAAGCAGACATTCAAGGTAAAAGTGCTTACGTTTCATGTATGTAATTCATCGATTTAACGATAAAACTAAAATCTCAAATCTATTGAAAAAACAAACCGTTTAGATAACATAATAATTGCTGCGTGAGCAGGAAATGCTGAACACTTTAGGTATTATTGCATTTTATTCTCTTTCAAGAGACTGATTTTACTGTATATGAAGATCTTGGTTTGAGTCTACTGTCTACCTCTTATTTTATTTAGAAAAAAGATGTTTGTATAAGTTTCGTTAAGTTTAAAATTGTTAAATTTGTGGGACTCTTAGGCCTCCTTTATTTGTATTTAACGGAGGTTTGAATCTTAATTATTCAGATCTCACATATTAAATGCGTTTATTTTTTTAATTTGAATTTGAATCATTTAAATCTTGATCACTAAGTGTGCTTTTTCTTCGCAACAACTTAATGGGTCTGAATATGTCTGAATCATTAAGATTTATAATAGAGACTTAATTTCACTAGGATGTTATTATCTGCACAATTAATTATTGTCACCATCCACGATTATTAACTACCATCATGCATTATCCACCACCTCCATACTCAATCACCATCACCGACCTCCACAATCTTCAAGTATCATCGTCACCGCCGTCATTATTGGCTACCACCACTCATTCACCCCCGCAATTATCAACTACCACCGCCACAACCACCACGACATTGACTACCACCACCCAACACCTCACCATTATTGACTATCACTACTCAATTATCAATTGCCACTGCCGCCACCATAGTCGTCCTCAACCATAACTGTCCACCCACCCACCTCAACCGCCACCACCAACTACCTCCACCATCATTATTAACCATAACAGTAGGGATGAAAAAAAGTGTCAGGCAGGGCAGTTGCGGGGCAAAATCGCGTAAATCTGCGAAGGTTTCAAGCCGCCCCGCGCCGCCTCACAAAGTATAATTTTTTTTAAACCGCCCGCTTGCCCCCGCCCCGCATAATTTTATTTTAAAAAAATTAATTTGAGAATATTATTAAAAGACACCACATTCCAATGCATTATAATTTATATATTCTTCTATTTAGAGAAATTTTATGCAATTTTTATTAATTTTACTTCTTTTGTTGGAGTTAATGTATAAGTATGCTTCGCTTTGGATTGTAATGTATAAGTTGTGTTTGAAAAACTTGCCATCTTTGACAAACCATCCACCCTTTCTTTTCCCATTATAAAATCATTAAAATCCATTACTACTTCAAAACAAAATAAACAAACAAAACAAACAAATGACAACTACCGGAGAATATGATAAAGCAACAATTTACCAACAAAAAAAAAAAGAAGTAGAAATTGTGAAATTATGCTTTGAAATGATCTTTCCAATATATTATGATCTTGAATAACCTCGCCTCAAACCAAATGATCGATTGCATAGTATACATCAACAACAATGAGCTGGTCCATTTTAATGTAAACATGAACTAACCATTCAAAAATCTTTTTAAAAAAAAGCAGTAAATTGCAAACATGTATTAAAATCCTGCCATGTGACCCGCTCCGCCCCGCATTAATCCGCACTGCCCCCGCAAACACTGAAACTCGCCCCGCTCCGTTGCTATCCCTACATAACAGCTAGTACCCACCATTACGAACTACCACCACCTTCCTCAACCACCACCATCATCGTCCATCATTATCAACTATCACCATCCATTATTCTCAACCATAATCTCCACTATCAATCACTACTAGCTAGAACCACCACTATCATCCAAAACTACAATGGCATTATCACTCATCGACTCTAGTCGGCATTCACAAATACTATCATTCGCCATCATCACCGTCAACTATCATATATAATTTTTTTAAAAATATTTTGTTTATAAAATATTAAGTAAATTAGTATTTAATTTAATTTTTAGTTTTATTAATTTTTAAATAAAGATAAATTTTATTCATTCATATGTTGAAAAAACAAACAGTTCTAATCATTTAGTATTCAGATCTTAATACACATTTTAACATTCAGATGTGTTTGTCTTAATCTTTAACAAATGAAGGTTCTGTGTTAGACTTTGAATTCTGTGTTCCTGGTAGATTCATGGTCAACTGTGTACGCGCGCGCATGTGTGTATGTTTTGTATTTTAATGGGAAGAACTAGATTTTGAAATAAATCTCTCCTAGTGTGAACTGAAAAGGAACATGGAAGAAAAGGGAGGAGAATGTTGACCTCCTCCTTTGTCCACTTCACATTGCTGCTGCTTTTCTTTTATTATTCTGTCTTTTTCGAATAATTAACGAGGAGATCAAAAGAAGCTGTTATGATCCATTACAAGGTACGAGACTTGAGTCCGCATTGGTATTGCAATGCGCTTACTTAAAATTTATATAGCATTAGACTCTCTCACTTCAATAGCTAGCTTTTGGAGTGTGATTCTCCCCGGGTAGTATTAGAAGCTCAATCGAACAATTGGCAAAACAAAAAACTAAAATTTCTCCACAGTTGCTCCTATTTAGGAACAAGAAAATCAAAGGAAAAAGCTATACAGTGTGAAGATCCTATTTGTCCTACACTGGATGCAAAAAGATCTTGATTTGGAGACGCTGAAAAAAAGGAAAATTTTTCTACTGGCAGATACCTATTGATTTGAAAGAAAGAAGAAAAGGTTCTAGCCCAAATACATGCCAGTCCCAACCAACCAAAGACCAGAAAAGACCGCCCCTTAAAGAGAAGACATTTCACTTTTTCTGAGCCAGCAACATTTCTTCCAAAAAAACAATCCCTTTTCGTGCAAGACTCCATACAAGATTAACACATTCTTCATTTCCCTCACTTTCTTCACATGCTAAAATAGTGGGACGGACCGGGGGAGAGGGGGGTCCGCCAGAGAAAATGCAGCACGATAGAAGGATTCGCTACGCCACAAGAGTCTTCACCATTTTCCTCTTCCTTTAGTTCCCCAAAATCCGGCAGGTCGGATATCTTATTTGGTCTGGTGATGATGAGAGCTGAGTTTGAATGAAGAAATGAGGATTTATATAGTTGACCCCAACTTGTTTGGAAGGCCTAGTTTTTGTTCAGTTCCCTAAAGTCAAACACACAATGCAAGAAAAGCCTAGTATCCATTTCTTCACGAATATTCATAGCTAAGTCTACTAAAAGAGAAACTGGTCTCATGGTGATCTTTAGAAGAGATAATTTAGATTCAATAAAGTGGTCATCTTGCATTTACATTGAGATATGAAGTACATTTTACAGATTGTGTATTCAAGAAAATGCAATACCTCCATCCTGCAACCGAGCCCCGGTCACCCCAAATAGCTCTTGCTGATGCACCCATCAAACAGAAAAGGAATGCTTAGAACTACCATTCTCCCGTGTTCCCAATATAAGAGTGGGCACATAGTTTCTGCAATTCTTCAATTGGTGCAATGTGGAAAAAATCTTTCACCTCATCAATAACTTGGTACTAAAGAATTGGTCTTGTTTTTGGTGATCTAGACGGTGTCTGAGCTTTAAATTGAGGGATTTCAAGCCATGGTTCCAATGTGGTTCTTGTGGTGGGCCTGGCTTGAAACATTGAGTAATCATTCGCATCATATCCACTCTGTCCCCCGATACCATAAGCAGGGTGGGGAGGAGAAAGATAACAGCTCCTACGTGCAGGTTCGTACTGTCTTAATGGGCTAGAAGTGGGGGATACCGGTAAAGATGTTATGGTTTTTACAATTTCCCTGTATATATCAAGAAAAGAACAGTGATATATATGTGTCTTCCGGCATGAGTAGAAACAGACTAAAAGTAGATAAACAAATTAAGGTATTTTCTGCAAACTGCTGTTATTACCTTGGGCAGCTCAAGGGTCTAGAGATGGGGATCACTGGATGGCTTGCATAGTTTCCTTTAGAGGGAGAAATATTCCTTCCACCAGATTGCAGATCCAACACTGGCTGTAGAAAAGCAAATTGAATAGAGAACTTTAGTGGGCTAGATACCATACTACCTAAATGCAAATGGGAAGCATACAGGATCAGTTTCAAAAATTATATTTCCCAAGACCGTCTACGTCATTCTTGGTGTTATAACATAGATAGATGAACTACCCCAAGTATTGTTGCTAAAGATCCAGGTATCTTTTGATGTCCAAAACTGTCTACTGTTCAATTCCTGATATTTTTATAGTAGTTTTTAGTAACTTCTACTGATTTGGATTTGATTTGAATCTCCAAGATTGGGAGCGGTACTGTAGTTTATTTGCACGTCTCTGTATTTGTCCATGTCGTTCAAGTCAAGTAAACAAAACCATGTGCTGTTTTATGAAGCATTTTCGAGAGCTGTTTCTTTATGGGGAGTGTGATTCTATTATCTTAGTAAAGTCTATTACAAAATGTTGCTTCAATGGAACTGCTACTTCGTGAACTGTGGCTATAACTTGTGAAGATATTTGGTTGCTGCTATTAAGGGTCAGGTCAGCAAGTGGTTAAATAAGCTGCAAACTGGTACGGAAAATGTCCTACCAGCATTGGCTAGGGTATGAAATCACCAATCCGATTTTGCGGTTCTTAACAAGAATCGTAGGTTCCTAAAGACAGACAAGTGGAAGAAAGTGCCACATCTCTCATAGAAAGCATAACTTACACTTAAGCACTTCTCCATCTCTTGCTCTTTTTTAAGTTCCTTCCTCAAAGTTTTCTCATATTTCTCACTCAGTGATTTCTAGTTTGTTCAGAGAGTAATTGTACTTTTCCAAGGGAATCCATTATTGTTTTGCCAAAGGAAAATGAAGTAACTACACTCCCTTCAGACAAATGAAAAATATAAAATCTTTACCGGCGTCCGGCTTCCATCAAAGGAACGAGGATATGCTTCCTTTGTTACACCAACAGGAGCAACTTTTGCTGTACTTTGGTTTTTCACAAAAGGGTGCTCTAGTAGTTGAGAAGCCGTAGGTCGTGTGGACGGCTCCCGCTGCAAGCATAACTTTATGAAATTTTTTGCATCATTCGAAAGGTGATCTGGAATTTCAGGGAAGTCTTTACTGTTTCCAATTTTAAATATGGCAGCGACCTGTTCCATAGAAGGCAGCAAAGACACTTAGATTTGAGTTCTCTAAAACTGGCCTCCAAAGTGATAAACATGGTAATCCATTTATCAAATATTGCATTATCTTACCCCTTCATACTGGCTCCAAGGTGGCTTTGAGCTTGCCATTTCAAGAATTGTACATCCCAAACTCCAAATATCCACCGGAAGGCCATAGCCACTTGTATTCATCACCACCTGATATGAGAAGTATCAGATAAGTCTTTGCTAAAAATATTGGACAACGAAAAGAGGGTAAGCAGAAAAAGGTAGGTAGGCATACCTCAGGAGCCATCCAATAAGGACTCCCTTTGAAAGAGAGCACCGAGGAACACGAAGTTATCTGCTCCAAGGTAATATAACTGTTAATGCATGGACAAATTGCTTGAAAAGAAACTTCCCCAAAGAATTCATAAAGTTTTCATTTAGTAGCATCAATTTTTTTAAGAGAAAACTAAAACAATAAATACAAAAAACAAAAATAGAAACAAAAAAAATTATCTTTTGCTAGGCTACGACATCTGCTGGTTCTCTATGAAGGGCTAAATTCGTTCGAATAACTAAAACATAATTCACAAAGAAAAAGTAAAATGACAAGTTAAGACTTTTTCCATGTCATTGGTAAGTAACCTACAAAACAGTCAATCAGATTCCCCTTCTTGTTGTGTGCAAATAAAATCAGAGGCAAAGTTTTGGAATGAGTTTTATGATACCTTTCAATTAAAAGTGATTAAAAAATAGCTTTTGCGATTATGCGCTGCTACTTACATGTTTTGCCATGCCAAAATCAGCAAGTTTTATTTCACCATTAGGATCTACTAGTATATTTGCTCCTTTTATGTCCCTGAAAAAAACAATTGCCATTTGAATCCAGCAATGTCCGCAGAAATAAATAGCTGACTCATCACTACTTGAATCAATAAAGACACACACACACACACACACACCTGTGAACCGTATTCCTAGCGTGTAAAAAGGAAAGGCCAGAAAGGATCTGTCTTGTGTAGTTTTGTATAACTGGCTCTCTGAAAGCGCCATATTCCTGCAACAATTTATGTATAGAACCCCCGGAAACATATTCCAAGTAAACTGATAGAGTTTCTTCATCCTGAAGAATAATGAAAAAGAAGACAGTTATGAACTAAATGGGAAGATCATATTTCTGTTCCACAGCGCAACTAGGTTAGAGAAGAACAAATTAATATGATCAGCATATTTGCCTAGGCTGTGTAAATATCAAAACAACAATAACATAATTATGCATCATACCAGTTCACTTCCATAGTATCGAACAATATTTGGATGTGTCAAGTTACTGAGTAAAATGATTTCCTGTACATAAGATAAATTCAGTCAGGTATCAAATGCAAAATGGAAAAAGGAGTTATTAAATGAAAGACGAAAGATTAAAGTTTATCTTGGACTTTGAAAGGAGAGGATATTAAAATAATGAACAGAAATATAATGAAACAGTAAATAAAAAGAGACCTGATCAGTAATCAAAACAGAACTAATGATAAAATAAAATAAAAGAGACCTGGTTCAATTGCTTAAGACACTCTTTGGATGTCTGATCGTCTGAAACCACCCTGACTTCTTTAATTGCACACATTTGTCCATTCTCCCTGTTCATATCGAAAAGCACCAGTTAGTCACTATTTAAAAATCACTCTATGATAAAAAATTTTAAAACCAGAAAAACTGGAAGGGTCACAACCTGTTGAATCCAAGATAGACATGACCAAACGTGCCTCTTCCCAGGAGTCTGCCTTTCTTCCATTTTGACATATTAATGGCTGAGCCTTCAGCGACACCACAAGTTCTTGGGTTTGGCAAAGCAGAAGGACTGGGTGGAGAACCAGGCGGAAGAGGCAGCTGATGACATTCACTCCTCATATCATTATCCAACTTGCCCGTCGGAGAGTCCAGATTAATACTCGACAACCGAGGATGTAAAGGTGATGACGTGGTAGTTGTCCCTCTCGAACGAACTGGGCTTCGTGACAGCGGGCTCAACCTATTATCTCCATTTCCTCTGGCAACAAACAGAAGTGTTCCACAGTTAGACTAGTATAAAGGACCGATGGAATTGAAAAGAACTACTTGTAACTTCTTCATGCATCTTGTCTATTCCTTAATTAAAAGGAAAGGTAACACTATGTACCGTGCAATTATACCATGTATAAAGATTTTGCTCTGACTTTCCTAATTAAGCCTCCTGAAAAATCAGTAAGTGAACTACAGCACACAGAACCATATAAGAGCAATCGCAAATTCAAGAAATTAATATAAATCTGTCAGGTATAGCATTGAGGGTAAACTAAAATGTGAAAAAGAACAAAACAAAAAAGAGGACAGGTCATTGGCAGACTCGTTAATAAGAGGTTTGATTCAGTATGCAAAATCCACCAAAGAGCCACCTGGAGAACCAAAATATAAAGCTATAAACGAGTTAAAAGCATGTATTAAAGCTCCTCTGATTGATAAATAAAAAAAGTTACAATTATTAACACACCAAAGCACCTTTTTCCAGGTAGAATACAACAACTATGCCCAAGTCCCAAACGAAGCTGGGGTAGGCAATATGAATCCTCACTTCTTTTTTTAAACTCAACTCATATCATAATCTTGCCAAAACAAAATAAGAGTAGTAATGAAAATAAGTTAAAATATATAGAAATAATAGCTATTGTACCTTTTTCCAGGTACAATAGCTGCAACAATATAATCTCACTAGCTAATAAATATAAATTCAATTTGCTGAACACAATTCAATCCAATTAACAAAAGATCCAGTTTTGATAACTACCCAACTATCAAAAAGTCAATCTAAAGTCAACCCAACAAACTATAACCATAACAAGGACTCACCATCTCAAAAGAAACAAAAACACCAAAACTACAAAAGAAAATAACTTTTAATCAAGAAATCAAAGTAAACACAAACCTGAATAAAGTATCA
The DNA here is from genome assembly GCA_005239525.1 of Nicotiana knightiana. Lineage (NCBI taxonomy): Eukaryota > Viridiplantae > Streptophyta > Magnoliopsida > Solanales > Solanaceae > Nicotiana > Nicotiana knightiana. The sequence goes on along the minus strand of ML434048.1, from coordinate 26,865 downwards.
AATTGGGCTTGATCAGTAGTATTAACAGGCCCATCAGATGATCCAGAAGAGCTAGTACTTGAAACTGAAACTGACCCACATCCCAAAACAACCCCTTGATCATTTCCCACTGACGGTCTAGGTAAAGGATGAGCTTTATCCAAAGATGAACCTGAATCAAACCCAGAAAATCCAGAACCAGAAAACCCAGAACCGGAACCACCAAAGTTTAAATCTTTACTGTTTCTAGGTGAATTTCTACATAGTACATCATCAAAACTCCTTGGTTTAACATACTTATCCCTTTCTTTTTCTTTAGATTGTGTTTCTTTATTTTTGGTGGATTTTTTTCCCCACCAAGCAGGCATTTTTTTTTTTTTTGTTCTGAGCTAATCAACTGAGTCAAGAAAGAGTGAAATCTTGTAGTGTATTTCTTGGTATGCTGCTATAGTAGAGAGAAAGAGAGAGAGAGAGAGAATTAATTTGGATTTTCAAGATTTTTTTTTTTTTTAATGTGAAAGGGGGGATGTATTGTTGTTGTAGCTGACGAAGAAAACTTTGAGAAGGAAATAGGAAGGTAGATAGATAGAGAGAATAGAGAATTGGAGAGGGCCTGCCAAGTGCGAAGTTGGTTGTAGTAACGTGTTTTGCGTTTTTGCACCCTAATGTTTGTTGTATTTGCCATTTTTGTACTAATTCTATTTGTTCTTTAGTGAGTATGATTTTGTTTGTGGCTTCTTTGTTAGCTTGCTTACCAAGTCTATAGATGATAGAACTAGAATTTTGCTTGAGGAAATGCTTCTTAGTCTAGTAAGTATAGTAATGATGAGATAAAACTAGAGTTTTGTAATTTTTGCATTTATTATGTAACAACGATTTTTCAGTTTTGACATACGATATAATTATTTTTTAACGTAATATCTGTATGATATAAAAGATAATATCTAATATATAATAGAATATTAGGAACATTTTGGTCTTTTGACTTTAATACTGAGCTATTTTTCAAATGAGAAAGTTATCCTTTATAGTACTTTTTAGTTGAAAATTTTGCGATTATATTCTGATTTATGGTAGGTTATTTGTCAAATTCGGAAAACTAACTTGATCATGTACTCTATCAAGATCATACTAATCAGCGGCTGATTTTTTCTTATTGCAAGTTTTTTTTGAGATACTAAAATCGTACATAAAATCAAAAAATAATCAATTATGTTTGGATCATGCAAGAAACCCAAAACACATGTGTTTCTCAAACGTGGTAATTTAACCAAATAATAGTGTGATTAAATCTCGAATAAATTATTTACCAATAAAGTAGATACTACTATCACGTAATTTAACTTCAATTATTGAGCAAAATAAAAGATAAAAGTACAAAATTCTATAATCGCGATCCAAGTACATGGTCAACGTACTACTACGATATTTGTGATAATCGTATCAAGTCTTCTTTGCCTCTACTAATTACAATCATCTTTATAATGAAAGTTACTCAGTCATTTTAGTCATATATATTTTTAATTTACATGATCAACCAAAGAGAAATGAACTCATTTTCACGATTAAACTACTTTATATCTCTCAAATGATCACATCAAATAAGCAGATGGGAATAGGGACCGCCAAGGGGTGTGATATAATGGTTATCATTGGTCTACCCTTGATTAATAGATTCGAGTTCGAGACATGTAAATGAAAAAAGTAATATTTTTTTAAAAAATTAAATTACCTGACATGAATTCAAATTAGTTGGATCAATGTGCTTCAAAATTAAACTATTTAGGTGCAAAGTGAAAGATGATGCTAAATTAGGGAGCAAAATAGAAAAAGAAGAGGGTAGGCACGTGTGGTCCCAAGTCCAATAGAAAAGCAAAGCTGCTACAGTGAAGAACAGCTCAGGAATTTGGGGACGGCAGTCAGTGGTTGGATTAAACCGAGTGGATGACGTGGCTTTTTTTTTTCTTCTTTAAATTTTAATTTTAATTTATTTTGTGTCTTAATGACGGCTTTCTGGAAATACACTTGACTCATCACTGATGACTCAGTGTCGCATATGTGGGTGCGTTTGATAGGAGAGAAATATATTTTTTTCAAAGTGAAACGAAATGATTCTGCTATATTTCTTGAAGAAAGTATTTATTGCATTATTAATTTGTTATGTATAAAGTCGATATATATATATATATATATATATATATATATATATATATATATATATATATATATATGTGTGTGTATGTGTGTGTAAGAAAAATTTTGAGAATAACGATTTGATAGTTTTAGTATAGAAGATCAAAACAAATGAAGCAAGTGATGCGAAATAAGAATCTGGATATTCAAAAAAGAAAAGAAGATAGTGATGAAAATTATCTATTTAATTTTGAATTGAAGTATTTCCGACAATTTGAAATAAGCCCGACAATAGAAAATATTTCTTTTTGAAAAATATGTTTTGTGAGCAAATGATTTATGTCAAACCGAACACACTAAAAACAAAAGAGAAATTGTTTAAAATAATTAACAATGAATGGAGCAACCTCCAGTTTATAACAACAACAACAACAACCACCACCACCACAACAACAACAACAATAAAAAGTTCAGTATAATCTTCTTGAGGTTTGAGGCAAAGTATGCACAAATCTTAACCCTACTTTGTGAAGGTAGATAGCATATTTTAGATAGACCCCCGGCTCTTAAAATTAATACCTATTTTAGATTGAAAATAATTGATTTTCTATGTCGAACGTCTTATTCTTCTTTAAACGAGGAAGTAACGATGACTAGATTAGAAACTCGTATATTTAGCCGGAAAAACTTTCAAAGAGTCGCTTTTCGGCCTAGAAAAATAGTCATTATCTTAAAATTTATTACTTTACAACAATAGCTATTTTTCAAAAATAATAAGAAGTGGCCAAATGAGCAATATTTATATGTATTTAGCACCTCCCGTACGATACGTGTACTATTGGTAATTAATCATCGTTTACTCTTGTTATTAGCGTTTAGCCACGATTTAAAATAATAGTATTAGACACTAGTCATTCTATTTTAATGTGAATATATTTTTAATGAAGTACCCCAACACACTGAACAATTCCAGCAATCGCTATTGGATTTCAAACATTCTATAAATAAAACTCCAACAAAATATATTTGAGTCCGAAAAAATCTCTACAGGTGAAATCTAAAATATGCGGTACTAGACTGTAGAGTTTTTAAAGGTAAAATTCCAGCACACCGTACTAGAATTAATTTATAAGTTCAAACCCTAACAATGGTACCTTATTTTAAGCTCCAAGACACAATCATAGAGTTCTAATTTCTATAAGTTGAAACTCTGGGATATTGTCCTTAAGTTCAAAAGAAGTACCAATGGAGAAACATCCTTTTAGGTTCAAACCCCAGCATCAACAATCAAACCTTTGTAGGTTCAAACCACAATAACAATTTGGGGGTTTGTTTAAACTTTTATAAGTTCAAACTCATGTAACAATTACTGGAATTTGAGTCCTTTCACATTATTTCAAATATCTTATTTTGAACTTCAGGAATCGTTCCTGAATTTTAAAATATCAGAGCCTTAAAAATCAAGAATTATTCATAAGGCTTCGAATTGCAGTATTGATTGCTGGAATTGTATTTTATATTTTAGTTGGGGAAAAAATATTAAATTAGTCGAATCGATGACTAGGTCGCGAATGCATTTGAAAAGGTGACCAAACTCTAATAACAGAGCCTAAGAGTTGCTACACTAACCAATTTTTTCGTACATTACCCATATATATGGATCCAAAGATAAGCAAATGAAATGGGATCCGTTTAGGGGTAGCAAATGGACAGCTTGAACTATATTTGGGCTGGTCAAGATGGGCTGACTCATTAAATGGGTCATTACCTAACCTTGTCCAAAGTTCACTTGCGCTAAGATGAGTTGGGTCAAAATGGGCTAAACAATGGGTTGTAATCCAACTCGTCCAAATTGACCCAAATTTTTACAATATTCTCTACTTTTAAAGAAGCATGCATAAAAATTATCTTATGTTTTGGAATAAAAGTCAATTCATGCCAAATGCTTTCTTTCCTCAATTTGAATTTAGAATTTTATTTGATAATTTTTCATCTTATAATACTAACAAAGATTAGAATAATTAAAAAATAGTAAAATTAGAACTTCCCACTCACTCCAACCCACCACCCAAATCCCGAACCCCTATCGCATTCCTAAATAAAAATATTATTCAGAGTACTTAATTTTAGTGTTGTAGATAGAGTATTCTGCCTAATAATTTCAACAAAATAAACATTTTCTTTTTATGATTTGAAAAAGTATTTTCTTTCATTTCAATAAAATAAGTACTTTTTTTTCATGACGTAGAAAAAATATTTTCATTTTCACAAAAAAAGTACTTTCTTTTCATGTTATAGAAAAAATATTTTTTTTTGTTTCAACAAAAAGAGTACTTTTTTTCATGATGTTGAAAAAGTATTTTTTTACAAAATGAACATTTTGTTTTCCTGTTGTAGAAAAAATATTTTTTTATTTCAATAAAAAAAATATTTTCTTTTCATGTTGTAGAAAAAATATTTTTTTCATTTCAATAAAATGAGTGCTTTATTTTATATTTTATTGTGAGACCAAAAAAATAGTTCAGTATCTCTGTTGTGATAATGTTTTTCTTCTTTATTTTCAGATTTTTTTCATGTTTGATGATTATTTTTGTCAACATAGTTTTGGAAGGTTGAAAAAGAATTTTGGAAAATATTTTCCCTTTTCTGGATAAGGAGAATATTTTCCTCCAATTGGAGAAAAATGAATTCATAAAAAAATATTTTTCAAATATTTAAACCAACAAACATGAGAAAATTAGAAAATTTTCCGGCACATGGACCAAAATAGAACTCTAAGGTTGAGCATTTTCATGGGTCAAGGCTGGGTATCATCATAGGTCATTTTGGCTGATGATTTTTTATGGGTTAATTTTGGCTAGCGCAAAACTGTCCATTTAAAATAGTTTTGTAACGACCCGACCGATCGTTTTGAGAATTTAAGCTCTGTTCGGCAGCATAAGGCCTTAAGAAACTTCACATTATGTATATCGACATGTGTGCATGGTTGGATTCAGTTACCGGATGATTCAGAGTCGAATTGGAAGAAGGATTCTAGTTTTGGAAGCTTAAGCAGTGAGAATTTGACCGGAATTTGACTTTTTGTGAAAACGGCCTACGGAATGAGTTATGGATGATGTCAGCATCTTCGTACGGTGATTTTGGGCTTAGGAGCGCATCTGGAATGTGTTTTGGAGGTCCGTAGTAGATTTAGGCTTGAATTGGCGAAAGTTGGATTTTTGGCGATTCGATCGGCAGTGAAAATTTTGATATCGAGCCTAGAATGGAATTCCGGAAGTGGATGTAGGTTAGTAGTGACATTTTTGACTTGTGTGTGAAATTTGAAGTCATTTGGACTAGGTTCGACATGTTTCGACGTTATTTGTAGAATTTGGAAAATTCAAAGTTCCGTAGGCTTGAATCTGTGTTCCATTCATGTTTTTGATGTTGTTCAATGTGGTTTGAAGGATCGACTAAGATTGTACGGTTTTGTAGGATTTATTGGTATGTTTCGTTGAGGTCCCTGGGGCCTCGGGTGTGTTTCAGATACTTAACGGATGGATTTTTGGATTTAGGCCATTGCTGTAGTTTTTCTGGTGTCTGGTGTTCCGAACCTGCGGAGTGGGAACCGCAGGTGCGGACTCGCACCTGCGGAGATGGAAGCGCAGATGCGAGAATTGAGAGTTGGCCTTCAGGTGCGAGGAGGTTCCGCATCTGCGATGCCTGCGGATGCGTAGAAAGCTCGAAGGTGCGAAGATTGTGGGAGTTAGTGACTTCTGCAGGTGCGACTGGTTGGAGCGCAGGTGCAAGAAATGGTCGCAGGCGCGAGGATCGCTGGGTAGAAAAAGGGTTGGAATCGAGGGTTAGTTCATTTTCACTCCATCTTGGGAGAAGGCGATCTTTGAGGGATTTTCAGAGGAATCTTGTGGGTAACGATTTCTTACTCGAATTTGGTTTTATTGTATTAATCTATTGTGGTTTTCCTCCATTAATCAAGGTAATTGGGGTGGGAAATGTAAGAAATGGGGGAAAAGTTCCCCAATCAAAATTTTGAGTTCTGATCGAGTTTTAGGCATCGGATTTAGATGATTTTTGTACGAGTGGTCTGGTGAGTGAATGTGTGTTCTAAATTGGTAAGTTTTACCCGATTCCGAGTCGTGGGCCCGCGGAGACTTTTTGGGAGTTTTCTTATTTTCTTGCTTTAGCTTCGAATTCATTAGTTAAAGTAGTTACTTGTAGTATTATTTACATTATGCAATTGATTTGATTAGATTTTGGCCATTCGGAGTTGGATACTCGTGGAAAGGGCGTGGTTTCGGATTTGGTTTGAGTGGTTCGAGGTAAGTATCTTGCCTAACCTTGTGTAGGAGAACTACCCCTTAGTATTGAGTCTTCTATGTTGATTGTAGTCCTTGTACGCGAGGTGACAAGTGCGTGCTCAGACTTATTTGTGAGAAGTTGGCCTTTTAGGGTTCTTAGGTCCTTATATTCACTGAGTATGAACTTGTTATTGATATGACTGAGTTCCTAATTACTAGTTTCATCTCTATCTGCTTAAATTAGACTTACTTGCTTTTGGCCCTATTGCCTATTTGACTCCTAATTGACTTATCTGAAGATTTTATCCCTTTAACTGTCATGCTATGTCTTCATAACTGTTTATCTCTATTTGTAACTATCATCGTCTCATCCTATAATTGTTGGGTCTTAACTGAGGTTATGGTTATTTATCTGCTGCTTGTCCTTAAGTGAAATTATTTGAATATCCTCGTAATTGCCCGACCTTAAAGGAAGTTTAGATATCCTATACCTTAGTTGACTTGCCCGTACATAGAGTTATCAGATTCATGTTAGTTTCTTGTGGTTGAACCGTGCATTTAGGTACAACTGTTACATGTTGTTTTTCCTTCCTTGTTGAGTCGCTCTTATTATACTTAGCATTCCTTATTGTGTTTATTCCTTGTGAACTAGCCTTGATTTTCTTGTGATCGAAGGTTCTTGAGTTGATGTATTTACCATTTCTTGTACTATTTCCATTGTTGTTGTTGTACTTGTTGTGGTGACGCACGAGGTTTCTGTCGTGCAGTCGTGGTTATTGTGATGCACGAGGTTTCTGCTGTGCGGTTGTGGATATGGGGATTTGCACGAGGTTTCTGTCGTGCCGTATTTTCTATTGATATTGCACATGCAGCGTGACAAGGCGGGATATGCATATGAGGGTTGCGCATGTGGTGAGACAAGGTGGGAACATTGTTGTGCGCATGTGGCGAGACAAGGCGGGCATTCACTTTACTATAGCACACGTGGCGAGACAAGGTGGGTTGTGTCAGGGGTTATTTGTGATACTTGTGTTGGCTTGGAAGCATTCTTTGTTGTTGATATTGCGTAATGGTACACTTACTGTGTAGGTTTATTCGTGTGGAAATTGTGAGAAAATATTGTATGTGTTGCCCCTTTTCTTCCTCATGCTTATTGGCTGTTGAATTATGTTAGGACACCTGCACAAGCATACACGCAGTTAAGTACTATTATCGGACTAAGGGTTCCTTGTTGTTGTCGAGTATAGATACTCTTCTTGTACTTACCATATATATGGGAATGACCCCAATTGGCACGTGAATCGTCCGTGCAGTTATTACCTGAAATGAGGGCACAAAATGCCGATGTTAGGGTTTAGATACTGGACCTGAGTGGTGATAGGTTCGGTACCTCGTGGAGATGACTAAGAACTTGATGTAAAAGTAGTTGAAATTGTGGAATCATTACTTGTCCTTGTTGTATATTTACATTTTGGATTTAGTTGCGTTCCATTTACTCTTTCGTGTTATTTTTACAGTTTTTCCGCTGTTACTTGTTATTCCTTTCTTTAATGAATTTATTGTACTGTTAGCCATATTGTGGAGTCCTTATGTAAATATCATAATCCGTTCTCCTATATTTTATACTTGTTCAGCTCTTAGACCATTGGGTGTCTTGACTAGTCTTCGTTACTACTTCACCGAAGTTAGTCTTGATAATTACTGGACACCGCTGTGGTATGCTCATACTACACTTCTGTACATTTTTGTGCAGATTCCAGGTTTTGCGTAACCGGCCGATCGATAGCTAGTAGCGCGACTGTTGTTGTGGAGACTCAAGGTAAAAATCGCTACAGCGTTCGCGGGTTTCAGATTCATTGTCTTAATTTTGTTCATACACTGTTGTACTTATTTCTGAACGGTGGTACTTAAGGGTTATAGTGTAAACTTTTGCAAAGCTTATGACTTGTATTTATCAGGTTTCGGGAAGATGTGTAATGTATAAAGATTCAGTTCAGAATACATTCAAATGTTTCTTATTATGATTGGTATTCATTAATATTAAGTTTACCTAGTGCTTAAGACTAGATGTCGTCACGATACCTAACGAAGAAAAAAATTGGATCGTGACACGTTCTAACCCAATGACACTAAAACTTGGGTGAATTAGCCGGGTCAAATGGGTTTAGGTTACCCCTGAACCCGTTTACAAGAACGATTTCCTCGATTAATAATTGCACCGTTATACATGGGATTAATGCTACCGATCTGAAACATTAGCCATGATATTGGGAATATAGCAGCATTTATCTTTTTTATTTATAAGGGAAATAAGAGCTACAAATAGAAGCATTTGAATACATACAACATCTATCAATTTAAAATCAGTTTCATTATCCAAAAGAAGAAAAATCAAAACTATAAGGAGGCAAATGTAATATCTCAAAAACAAGAAAATTAAGTGTTACAAAGACAAATCTAGAGGAAGGTTTCTAAAAGTATCTCTGAAAATATTTGACTACAAATATAATATCTATATAACTTCGAGTGAAAGATATTAAATACTCCGAATAAGAAGTTTATATAATCTTGTATCGTACTTTGATATTGTATTTTACTATATACTAGTGTCTATGAACGTACATTGCACGTTAATAATGGCACGTGATAATTTAAATATTTATTTATATAAAGGAACAATAAAATTTAATTAATGAGAGAAATTGTATGTATAATAATACAACAATCATTAAAATACCGAAAAAAATTATTACATTAGCATAATAAATGAATTTAAAATAAAAGGAGATCATCAAAACTTACACAAATGATCAATTTTATCATGTTAGTTAGATAATTATATATTATAGTTTAAAAGTATTCAATGTGATGGTATATTAACGAACACTTCTTTGTGGACAATATTTTGTATATGTTTCGTCATAATGCTTTGGTTGCTCTGCCTTAACCAAAACTCTTGTTGTCGATCTTGATATCCCTCTTGAAAGTGCAACATACAGTTGTTCGTGCAAGAAAATATATTGCGGTAAATATAGTCCAATATTTAGGATCTTTGTCCTTGTGTTTTATTTGTTATATTATCAAAACATAAACATACTAAAAATTATTTTCACATAAATTTAAAAGGATATTCCTTAGTTTCAGAAGACGAAAGTTGAATTCAGGGATAAGAATATGCTTAAATGCACATTGACCAGTATCATAATTTTTGCATGTATGACGATATTGTCAACATTTCTATATACCATTTATGTGCTATCACATAAGCTATTCGGCGTATCTAAGTTTTTCAGTAGCATGACAAACATATTTTTTTCAAAATTAACCTATATACAATGGAAGATCAATTTTAACTTAATCTATTATATATACGCTGACACTAACATACGTAAGAAATAATAAAGTTGACAACAAACATGTATGGTGAAGGCCATTTGGTGTTAAAGTATTTAAGTATTCTTTTTGGTAGTAATTATTGCTATCATTTTCTGCTGAGCCAAAAATTAAAAAATATTTTATTTTTATTATAAATTTTGCAATCAATCGTTTATTAGTTGATCAACATATTTATTTCTTCTAGCTAAGATATCTTTTTAATTCTATCATGTGATTTGCACAAATTGCATTTTAATCTTATGATAGAAATACTTCTTTTATTAAATGCACTACTATTACCATTGAGATTGATAACTAAGTGTTCAGGAAAAACCAAAACATCTTTTATTGGATGCTCTTATTCGCATCCGACACGAAGCAAGAAGACACTGAATGCTGGATCTGTTCTAAATTTTCTATTTTTTGTCAATTGAATCTTTTTCATTTGAGTCCAGAAGTATAACTTTGACAAGCTAGCTTTTATAGTCTCTGTTTTTGCCGATTTTGGAACTATTGATAGTACTTGACAGAAATCACCTCCCAAACCATTAATTTTCTACCAAACGATTCATTAATAAGAACTTCGGAAAATTATTTTGATTGTTTGACACTTTGCTATAAGTGCGTCGTCTCATATTATCAATTTTTTCTTTCTTTATAAATTTAGCACAATTGTTCTGCTTTGATATATTTATGTTGGTTATTTAAGTTGTTTGAAGAGATATATCAAATCTAAAGTGGATGGCCTCACAATAAAATCGTTGTTGGTACACCACTTGCTATTATTGCTAACAGTGTCATACCTCTTGATATGATATTTGCAAGTAATGTATGACATAGAAATATTATTCGATTCCGCCGGAGGCATCTACAAAGAATAATCTCGTTATGCCAGAGTCGACTCTTTACAATATAATCTTGAAAGCTTATTTTTTATTAGGATAAGCTTTGATTGTGTTTTATCAGACACTTGTATAACATTTTGATTCTTAATAATATACTAACCTTTTTACTTTATGTTCTTACGCTCTTTCTATGGAATAAATTTATGTATCCTAAGTTTTTTTTAACTTGAATGAATTTTTACTTTAAAAACTAATTAAATTGGATTCTCTTGCTAAATAATTAATAAAAAGATTTAATTATTTAGTTTAACATAAAAAATAATTTATTCTATATTGATTCAGATCTTAATATTAGTTCATCTTTATTTTTTGAATATTTAATTTTAAATATAATTTTATCCACTATAAATTTGATTTTCAAAGAGTCATAGATTGGTATGACATTTCACTTTTAGATATTTATATTTGTAGAATCATTAGTGGTACTGACTCTTACCAACCATTTTTTCCTCTCTTCTCATACATTTATATTCTTATATATTGTCTTTGTTGTTGTTAATAATTGGGAATTTTTAATATTATAGGAAAAATTGATAAAGTAGAAATGTATTGCCAATACGAAGGATTCTTATGAAATTGATTTTATAAAGCCTTCTACGTATTATTAATAAGAATTTAATAGATAAAATTTTATCAATTTTAAAATTCTAAATATTAAAAATTAGCAAAGAAGGTATTGTAGTCCAAAAAATATATTATTGCATTTATGTCCTTTCCGTATGAGTTCTCCCGTTTAATATTTTAGGGCTATTTTGGTATATTAATAATGTATTTATGCTTTTATAATAATATAGGCTCTCCTTTTTCTAAATGGATTTAGACAATATAATACATTCTCAAATTAAATTACTAATAGGACATTATAAGACGTTTTCGATTTAAATCAGTAATACCAATTTTTAAGAAGTACATCCTAAAAGTAATCGGATTACATGACCAACGACATTTACTTATTCAATTTTATATAAATTAGACAGCCCGAAATTAATTATACTAATAAGATTCCTAACGGTAATCATATAGGATTCCTAACGTGTAGTATTATGTCCCAAAACTAATAGGATTATAAGGCTAATAGCTAGAATTCCGGTTATGTTCACTTATTATGAGTTATTATGCTTAATATTATAAGGTTATTTTTATAAACCGACATTATATTCATACTTTTATAATAATATAGATTAATTAGGTATATCTGGCAGAGAAGTTAATAAAAATATTTGACTATATGTATAATTTTATGTTTGACTAATATATATTTCACGTTCGAAGTTAAAATCAAATACGAAATAATTTGTTAACAACAATGTATACGGTCGAAGTCGAGCTCAACTACAACTTGGTGGATTAGCCTTGGAACGTGGTGACCACAGACTGAAGATCGATCTCGAGTCTCACCAAGCTAAAACCCGAGGTCGAAAAACCTGTCTTTGAGGAACATTGAGTCCGGCGTCGACCTTAGCCTCGAACGAGCTCGGAGATAACTAACAGAAGAGTGAAATTTCGCGATCGATTGGATATTACAGCAAGAATCTTGACGCATATTGGCAAGGAGCCAACAATCAACAAATCAAGAGATTCTTACCTTTTATACAAATGTACCTAGAGTAGGACTCCTCTATTATATAAAGAGGGTCTGATAATTCAATCAATACATTGTAACACACATGATAAAGTAATATATTATTATTTCTAGTTCTTATTATCTTGTCATTCTGTTCCGGCATCGATAAAAACATTTCTGACTCGAGGGTGACTAACCTTCAAGGTTAAGATTGTTCAACTTGTGTAGTTTGCATTTATTTTTTCATTGTTTATTTCAATATTAATCTAATTTATCATTTTGTATCAAGTTAGATCACGTATCCTTAAAACCACATACAAATTCAATTATTATCCCATTTTGAGGGTAAACAGTTTGGCGCCCACCGTGAGGCTAAGGATAATAGTGGTTATTTGATACAAATCTCCATAACAAACACTACTTTACACTTTCTCTTTGAAGTGTCTTTGATTCCAGGCTAAAATATCAAATGTCAAACTTTCAATCAACTCCCCTGCATGTTGACAACGAGTTCGGTCATCAAGGTGTAGCGCCCGGAAACGAGGTATCACCTGCTGATCCAATTGGAATTTTGATCTCAAACCCGATTGACGCTAATTCACATGTGGCTATCAACGCAAACTTGCCTACCGACCCCAAAAATAGCATTCGTGGTGGAGCTCGATCTGTAACTCGAAATACACAAAACGTTGAAGGAGATGGGATCAGTCTACAGGTAATCTTTGAAATACTGCAGGCTCAACATGCGGCGATAGTTTAGTCACAGAACCAAAGCCGTGCGCCGAGTAGGGCTGAGCTTGATCTGCCCTGGGAAGTCACCCGAAGAGATGAACCGGTCATAGAAAGGTCAAATAAACATGAATCGGGGGCTAACCCCTAGATTATAAAGATGCTCGAGGAGCTGACGAAGCGGATAGAACCAGGGGCGAAGAAAATCGAAGTTAACGACAAAAAGGTGGAAACCTACAATTCCAGGGTAGACCAAATCCCAGGAGCACCTAAGATATTGAAAAGACCAGATTCCAAGAAGTTTGTGCAAAAAACTTTTCCTCCAAGCGCGGCTCCGAAGCCGATCCCCAAAAACTTTTGTATGCCCGAAATACCTAAGTATAACAAAACGATCGACCCAAATGAGCATGTGAACTCTTATACATGTGCCATCAAAGGGAATGACTTAGAGGACGACGAGATCGAGTCTGTTCTGCTAAAAAAATTTGGGGAGAACCTGTCGAAAGGAGCTATGATACGGTATCACAACTTACCTCTTAATTCTATTGATTCATTTTCTATGCTTGCACACTCTTTCGTAAAAGCACACGCTGGATCCATCAAAGTCGAGACAAGGAAATAGAACCTTTTCAAAATCTAACAAAAGGATAACGAGATGATTAGAGAGTTCGTGTCCTAGATTCAAATGGAACGAATGGATCTGCCACCCGTCGCTGATGATTGGGTTGTTCAAGCTTTCACTTAGGGACTCAATATTTTCTAGCTCAGTGGCTTCACAGCAGATGAAGCAGAACCTGATAGAATACTCGGCCGTTACCTGGGGTGACGTGTATAACCGACATTAATCGAAAATCAGAGTCGAAGACGATCAACTCGGGGCCCCTTCGAGGTTTGTTTATCCCCTCAGAAACCCTTGACAGAGTCAAGAGAGACATCGATCGTGAACGGAGACCAAACAGGGACCGATATCAGCCATATAATGGAGATCGAAGAAGTAGTGGGTCCGGGCAGAACTCCATGAGAAACGAAAGGAGAAATGATCGAGGTCAAAGCAACCGGTGATTTATGACCAAAAACAGCTTCAACAGGTCCATTGGGCCTAAAGAAGCATCAAGGTTATTGAAATATAACTTTAATGTCGATGCTATCGCCATTGTATCAGCTATCGGGCGGATCAAAGATACCAAATGGCCTCGACTTCTACAATTTGATCCAACCCAAAGGGATCCTAACCAGATGTGCAAATATCATGGCACTCACGGTCACATAACGAAACATTGTCGATAGCTGAGAGAGGAAATAACTCGACTATTCAACAATGGGCACCTTTGAGAATTCTTGAGAGACGGAGCCAAGAATCATTTCAAGAACATGAATTCTAACAAACAGGCAGAACAAGAAGAACCTCAGCACGTCATTAACATGATCATCGATGTGGTTGATATCTCATAGGGGCCAATGTTGAAATGCATCAAAGCATCCATCACTAGGGAGAAGCGAACTTGAGACTACGTACCATAAGGAACTTTATCTTTCAGCAATGAGGATGCCGACGGGATTGTACAACCCTACAATGATGCACTGGTAATACTGTACTCGTAAATAAAATTCGGGTTTAAACTTGTGTTAATTGATCCAGGTAGCTTGGCCGACATCATTCGATCGAGGTTCGTGGAACAGCTCGGTCTACAAAACCAAATCGTGCATGCAATCCGAGTTCTAAACGGATTCAACATGGCATGAGAAACCACTAAGGGCGAAATAACATTACCAGTAAACACCGCCGAGACCATCCAGGAAACTCAATTTTATGAAGGAGACATGAGGTACAACGCTTTATTCGGAACACACTGACATTCCCAACACCTAGTGAAGTCAAAAAAATATACGGTGAACAACCAGCTGCAAAGGAACTGTCCGTAGTAGAGGAGGTGATATCGGCATCTACAATCTCAACATCGAATGATCTGAACCAGATGGCCAAAAACGGGGCCAAATAGCAATCACTAATTAGATCCTCGATAGATTTGGACAAACAAAGGGAAGGCGAGGACGATCATTACGGGGTTCTCAGATCTTTTATAGCCCCCGATGAATTCGACGCCACTAAATCAACGATCAAGGAGCCGGAACAAGTCATATTGAGAGAAAGCTTGCCCGATCGAAAGCTATACCTAGGCACATGGTTAAGCTCCAAGATCAGGGAAAATCTAATTCAATTTCTTATAACTAATGAAGATTATTTCACTTGGTCCCACCTTGACATGACATGGATCCGCCGGAGAAACCACTCACAAGCTAAGCCTGGACCCAAAGTTCCACCCGGTCAAACAGAAGAGGAGACTCCAATCCGAGATCAAACATGCTTTCATCAGGGACGAGGTATCTAAACTCCTTAAAATAGATTCTAGTCGGGTGGTTAAATACCCGTATTGGTTAGAAAACATAGGGGTAGTCCCTAAAAAGGAAATAAACTAAGAATGTGTGTAGATTACAAAGGTTTGAATAAGGCATGTCCCAAAGACTCTTTTTCTTTGCCCAACATCGATTGTATGATCGATGCTACGGCCGACCAAGAGATCTCAATTTTCTTGATGCCTATTATGGGTACAACCAAATATGGATGGAGCCGAGTGATCTGGAAAAGATTCCTTCATCACTAAATACGACACATACTGTTATAACGTAATGTTGTTTGGATTAAGAAATATCAGTGCCACATACCAACCCCTAGTAAATCGGATGTTCGAGAAACAAATAGGAAAATCAATGGAAGAGTAAATTGAAGACATGTTGGTTCAGTCCCTGCGAGCAGAGGACCATTTAAAACAGGAAACCTTCAGCATACTGAAGCAATACAATATGAAGTTGAACCCAGAAAAATGTGCATTTGGAGTTGGGTCGAGTAAATTCCTCGGATTCATGGTATCCAATCAGTGAATCGAGATCAATCCCGATAAAATCAAAGCTATCGAAGATATCACGGTCATGGACAGCGTAAAGGCCGTGCAAAGGTTAATCGGGCGCATAGCCGCCCTTGGGCGATTTATTTCGAGGTCATCCGACAAGAGCCACCGATTCTTCGCACTACTGAAGAAGAAGAATAACTTCTCGTGCACCCCGAAATTCCAACGAGCTTTGGAGGAACTCAAACGGTACTTATCCTGTCCGCTGCTGCTTCACACACCAAAGGTAGACGAACAACTGTACTTGTACTTGGTAGTCTCGGAGATAGCGGTAAGTTGAGTCCTAGTCCGGGAAGAGCAAGGTACAAAATTTCCAATTTACTATGTTAGTAGGACCTTAGGTGAGGCCGAAACTAGGTATGCTCACTTAGAAAAACTGGCACTCACTTTGCTAAGCGCCTCTTGGAAGCTAAAACCATATTTCCAGTGTCACCCCATATGTGTCGTAACTACTTACCCATTGAGGAACGTTACGCACAAGCCCGAACTCTCGGGTCGGTTGGCCAAATGGGTCGTGGAAATAACTGGGTATGATATTGAGTATCGACCTCAGACCGCCATTAAGTCTCAGATTTTGGCAGACTTTGTGGCGGACTTTACGCTGGCCCTAATACCTGAGGTTGAAAGAGAGTTATTGGTTCACTCAAGGACTTCCTCGAGTATCTGGATCCTCTTTACGGACGATGCTTCAAATGCAAAAGGTTCTGTACTTGGCATCGTACTGAAGCCATCGACAGGTCATATAATTAGACAATCTATTAAGACTGTGAAATTGACTAACAACGAGGCCGAATCTGAGGCCATGATTGCAGTCCTTGAAATAGCCAAAAACTTGGGGGCAGAGGTGATCGAAGCCAAGTGCGACTCCCTCCTTGTGGTAAACCAAGTTAATGGAACATTCTAGGCCAAAGAAGAACGAATGCAAGATACTTGGACAAGTTACATCTAACACTACATCGATTCAAATAATGGGCTTTGCAACATGTACCTCGGGATCAAAACAGCGAGGGCATCTAGGGTCATCGATCAAAGACTACGATTTTAAACCAGGAGAAGTCGTACATCTAATGATATTGGTGGTGGAAGAAGTCCATGGCGATATCAACTCAACGAGCCTAACTTGGGACTGGAGGAATATGTACGTAGAATATATCAGGACCGGTAAACTGCCCTCGGATCCAAAAGAATCAAGGGCCCTGCCTACAAAAGCAACTCGATTTAGCCTGTCCAAAGATGGAACCTTGTTCAGAAGAACATTCGATGGCCCACTTACAATATGTCTAGGGCCAGGAGATATTGAGTACGTTTTGAGGGAAATCCACGAAGGTACATGTGGAAACTATTCGGGCGCCGAATCACTGGTTCGAAGAATAATCAGAGCCGGTTATTACTGGATCGACATGGAAAAAGATGTAAAAGAGTTTGTTCGAAAATGTGATGGATGCCAAAGACACGCTCTAATGATTCATCAACCTGGGGAGCTGCTGCATTCGATTTTGTCACCATGGCCGTGAAGTGGGGAATGGACATCGTCTCCCCCCTTCCATGGGCACTCGGTAAGGCTCAATTTATATTGTTTATGATTGACTATTTTTCTAAATGGGTGGAAGCCCAGGCTTACGAGAAGGCCAGGGAGAAGGAAGTCATCAATTTTATTTGGGACCACATCATATGCCGATTCAGAATGCCAGCCGAGATTGTATGCGAAAATGGGAAACAATTCATCGGAAGCAAAGTAACCAAATTCCTTGAAGAGCAGAAGATCAAAAGGATCCTATCAACACCATATAAGCCTAGTGGGAATGGACAAGATTAATATACCAACAAAACCATACTCCAAAACCATAAAAAGAGGCTAACCGATGCCAAAGGAATATGGAAGGAAATACTACCCGAAGTCCTATGGACATACCGTACGACCTTGAAGTCTAGTACCGGGGCTACCCTATTTCTTTGGTTTATGGTGACGAAGCTCTGATACCGGTCGATGTCGGAGAACCAAGTATCAGATTCTGATATGCAACAAAGGAATCAAACGACGAGGCTATTAGTACGAGCCTAGAGCTATTAGATGAAATGCGCGAAGCCGCCCTTATCTGGTTGGCCGTCCAAAAATAGCGGATCGAAAGATATTACAATCGAAGGTCCAACCTTCAACACTTCAATACCGGGGACTTGGTACTAAGAAAGGTCACACTGAGCACCTGAAACCCAAACGAAGGGAAATTGGGGCCGAACTGGGAAGGACCGTACCAAATTATCGAGATCACCGGAAAAGGATCCTACAAACTCGAAACAATGAACGACGAGCAACTACCAAAAAACTAGAGTATAAATCACTTAAATCGATATTACTACTAAGGTACATCCCCTTCTTTATTTTATTTACATTTTAAACTAACGCTTGCAGGTAAACAACAAGGGACGATACGAGATTTTGGGTCTAAAAGC
This sequence comes from Nicotiana knightiana, assembly GCA_005239525.1. NCBI lineage: Eukaryota > Viridiplantae > Streptophyta > Magnoliopsida > Solanales > Solanaceae > Nicotiana > Nicotiana knightiana. The sequence continues at coordinate 8,465 of ML434048.1, read as the reverse complement.
ACGCGTTGCACTCTTTTTCCCTTGAACAGGTTTGGTCCCAAACGGGTTTTCCGACAAGGTTTTTTAACGAGGAAACAAGTAAATCGTGCTAAATTAGAATTGAAGGCCGACTACGAACTGGTGACGATGATCATAACAGCATTTGAGGCCCTCTTAGGTCAACCCCGAACACTGGGGGAATTATCCTCGGATATCGACTTTAGCGTGGAAAGATTAAAGGGTCTCGATCGATATGATTCATTGTAAGGTCTAAACGATCAAACAAACTATGCCCACATAGACTGCTTGAACCTTGGCACTGAGCATGTACACAAGAATAAAAAGAAGTTTCTTCCTTGCAAACATGTAGTCTTTTAAAAATTTTTCTTGCAATTTCTTAAGGAATTTCTTACATCCAATACCCTAAAGGTATCGACCCCACGGGTCGCCTTAAACTGAGTTCAAACAATCACTCTCTCACTCGGGGACTGCCATCCGAAAATAGACTCGGACGGTCCGATCTATCAGACCTCCGGTGCATAAGACCTATTAGGCAACCCCCGAATTTCAAAGGCCACGACCGCCCCCACTCGGGGACTGTTATCTTAGGTAAGTCTGGATAACTCAGGATAGCAAGCCTACTAGGAGACACCCGAACTAAGAAGGCTACAACCATATTAACATGGCTTGGAGATGTCCGATACCCGTAACAAAAATAATGCCTTCAAAAAATTTTCATAACCGGTTCTAAAGGCTACCCTCGAAAAACCATAATCCAAAACTACTTTGGGAAATAGTTTTCGGTAACACCGAATCCCCAAGATGCCTCAAAATAGAATAATGTTAAAGGCAATGTTTGTTTGAACTTCAAACATAACCTTATTATTTCACGCTAAGGCATTTCGATCTTTTCGAATACAAATCATAAAGCAAAGGGAAAATTCAAAAGCGTTGAAAGGGTAAAATCCTTATATATACATATCATAAATTATTTTACAAGGGGCAAATAGCCCCGATACAATTTTTACAAAGGCTGAACGACCTCAAAAAGCAAAAAGAAAAAAATATCTAAAAAGATCCTACGTGGCCTAGTCTTCGTCGGGGGATGCATCATCGCCTTCAGGGTCTCCTCCACCCTCGAACTCACTCGAATCTTCAGACCTGCTGAAATCTTCCTCCGGGGATAGGCCAACTTCCTGGCCTTTCTGCGAACACTTTGGAAATCTCGATCAGCTAATAAGTCAAAACCCCGAGCATGAACTCCCTCGAGGGCCTCCATTCGGGATTGACACTTAGTATGCTCTACTATATTTTTCACTTGGTCTTAAGCCGACTCGACATTGGCCTTGTGCTGGGACACCCTCTCATCGGCCTCGACCTTGACCACGAGGACCTCTGACTTGGCCGCCTCGAGCTCCTTGGTTAGATTTTCTTGACCGGAGACTGCCGAATTCAGCTGAGACTGGAGCTCCTCTATCTTTTTGGCCTACACCAAGGACTTTTACTTTGCAGCCCAAAGCTGGATCTCAGCCGAAGCCAATTGTGCCCGGGTAGTTTCCTTTTCCGAGGCCAAACGGTCTATGTTTCTTTTCCATTCTTTGGTCTCAACTTTTACCATATCCACCTCCGTCTGGAGCTTCTCGATCTGGTCAAGTTTCTTTTGAACCTGTGGTTTCGGACCATTAACCACTGTGTCTAATTCATCGCCACTAATTTAAAATGCTCTTCTTACCTGCTCGACCAGGTTGGCATTCTCCTTCCAAGCCGCTTCTAGCTTAGCCTAGAGTTTCTCACTAAGAAGCTTGTAATCATCCCTCTTCTCAGTGAGCTCTCGAGTCTCAGCCTCATGATGGTTTAACTCTTCCTGATATCAGAGAAAAGACTTTTGATGAAGAACCGAGGCCTGCAAGCACAAAGAAAAATTTTATGATTGTTTGCGACTTAATCTAAGTACATAATAAAAAGGCATTCAAAGTTACCCAATTTAGCACCTGTTAGGATTTGTTGAACAGGAAGGGCGCTTCCACCTCGTCCATCTTGGCTTGATCCTCTTCGGTCACCATGCACCAAAGATAACTGGCAACCCATACCGGTGTAGAGAGAACCCGACATCCTTTGGAATAGACATAATAATTGACCGCTTCTGGTCAGGATCTACACTCGGACTTGGGAAGCACTTTACTAATTTCTAACTTGAAAAAGGTCCGTTGGCTCCCGAATACGGTCTCTTCTTTGGTACTGGTAAGTCACCCCGATGACGTCCTCCGAGGCGATAAAATCTAAGCCATCAAAGAAGTTGTTAAGAGAGTCTGCTACCCCTTGTGGCCCTTCGGTGAGTTGACCTTTCAGAGTCTGAGCCTCGTTGATCATGGAGTCGATAAACAAAGGAAACTCAGAGGGATCTATCACTCCAAGTGTGTCTTTTGAGGCATTGTCCTTTGCCCGAGAAGCACCGGTCGCGGCCTCCTTATCGGCCTCCCTAACTTGAGGCAAAACGACCTCGCCTCTCTCTGGTTCTGAGGCCTTGACCACTGCCTCTCCACTTGCCCCCTTGATTTGGGGCGATTCGGTGCCGCCTTTCTCTGATTCGGGGCCCCCTCGTCCCTCGAACTGCGACTGCATGCGGGCTACCAGTTCAGAGGCTTCTTCTTCTTCAGACTCATCCCTCAACCGGTGGAGTGAGTCCGATGGGAGCTCTAGGGCGCTGGTACTTTATTTGGATTTGCGCACCAGCTTCCTCCGCCCTTTTTCCTTTCTTCTCTTTGTCCTGCCTCGGGGCAGATGGTTCGGGGAGGATATCTTCATCAGCGGATGGAGCACTCAGTCTAACACCTTTGGGAAGACCTGCAAAGAAAAAAGAAATGAGAACGGGCGCAGCTGGAAACCTAAGTGTTATCCACCCAAGAGAGGAATCTCACTGTGAGAATGGGCCTCCCACCAGCCCTTCAAAAGTTTGCGCCATGCGCGCTCGAAATATGGCTTCTGCAACACGATGCCTTCGACCCACTCCTTGAGTCGAGGAACATCATCTGGTATCCGAGCAACAACTGCACAACCACAAAACATCAATGAGAAGGGAGGAAAAGGAAAAGCGATAAACGAAATCTTAAAATCAAGGTTATACTTATGTGTCATATTCCCTTTCTTAGGAAATGGCATATCCTCAACCGAGATTAAATTCGAGGTCTTCACTCAAACGAAGCGTCCTAACCACCCTCGGTCTTGATCCTGTCAATGCTCGAGAATAGGGCCTTATTGGCCCGACAGGCAAGTTTTATTAATCCCCCTCGATAGAGTCAGGGATTGTACAGACGCATGAGATGTTTGATGGTGAAGGGACGACCGAGGATCACCTCATACCTCTTATAGATGGCAATGATGATCGGATCAAAGGGGCCCATCGTGAAGGGATAAGTGTAAACACTTAAAAAACCCTTCACGTGGGAAGTAATCGCTTCCTCGGGGGTAGGGACCAAAACATGCTTATTAACCCATTTGCAATCCTCCTTCACCTTGGAGAGGAAACTATCGGTGACCGAGCATATATATCTCGAGACCGGTTCATGCCGACCCGGTACCGAGGAGGGTTTCTCGACCTTTAAATCAACACCGATCGGGTAATCCACATGAAAGAACATTTTCAGGGGAGGTTCCGATGTCGGTTCCTCAGTAGCAGTAGACGAAATGTTTTCCTCTTTAGTCGGTCACGAGGCAGAAGGAGTTTCTTTTTGGGGAACAGATTTTGAGGTCTTCGCAATTTCTTTGGAAAATGAAGGAAAAAGAGGAAGTTAAAAGAGTATGCTTGATGTTTTGGGATAAAGAACAAAAGTTCTTATAAAGGATTTCAGAGTAACCAGAAAATTGATGCTTGGAGCGTTGAAATTTCTAAGGTACGAGGGCAGAATGTTTGAAAGTAAAGTTTAAATGAACTAATGAGGGGGTATTTATAGTTTCTTAGCGACTGTTCACATCTGGGAGTGGCCGACCAGCAACTGACAGGCATTTAGTGCCATTAAGACTTGACTAACGAGACGCTTTGGCTGTTTTGTCATTTCTGCCGCAAAATATCGAAGTTAGGATCGGAAGTTCATGTTGTTTCTCGTCGTCTATCCATTGAAAAAAGAGGGGACTATCTGTATATGGTCGAAGTCGAGCTCGACTACAACTTGGTAGATTAGCTTCGAACGTGGATACCACAGACTGAAGATTGACCTTGAGTCTCACAAAGCTAAAACCCGAGGTCAAAAAACCTGTCTTTAAGAAACATTGAGTCCGGTGTCGACCTTAGCCTCGAACGAGCTTGGGGATAACTAATAGAAGACCAAAATATCTATGACCGGTCAGATATTATGGTGTGAATCACGATGCATATCAACAAGGAGCTGGCAATCAGCAAATCAAGATAACTTTTATAGAAATATACCTAGAGTAGGACTCTTCTACTATTTTAAGGGGGTCTGATAATGTTACGACCCAATCTTCCTCCGTGAGAGGTTGAGATGGAACCTAGTCTCTACGATTAGATAAGCCTAACATTTGCGAAAAAACAATGAAAATGAAAGCATAAATCTAAACATCTAACAACAACAAGTAAAAAAATAATTGATAGAAACGCCGATCGGCATATATAATAACCAACTCTCGAAATATACATAGAATTTCCCCAAGATCCAGAACATCAAAAGTCACAAGCTTATAAGAATTTATCTATCTGTCCTCTACATCAGTAACTAGAAGAAGTAAAGGAAGAACAACACAAAAGATATGGAGGGGGACTCCAAGGTCTGCGGATGCGGGTAGATGTACCTTGAAATCTCCGGAGCAACAACGAGTATACAACTAAAAGCGAGGCTGGTAGGAGGTACCTGGATCTGCACATGAAAACATGTGCAGAAGAGTAGCATGAGTACACCACAATGGTACCCAGTAAGTGCCCAGCCTAACCTCGGTCGAGTAGTGACGAGGTCAGGTCAGGCCCACTGGTAAATAATAAATAAGGCAGGAGATAATAAGAGACTTGAATTTAACAAAAAGAGCACAACAAAATAACAGTCTAACAAACGAAGTTAAACAACAGGGGATCTCCTGAAATACCATCTCGTAGTCCCAAAATAAATATGCAAGGAGAACTCACGAGGTACCGCCTTGTAGTCTCAAAAGTAAATGTGCAAAGGGATCTCCCAGGATACCGTCCTGTAGTCCCAAATTAAATGTGCAGGGAGATCTCTCGGGATACCGTCCCGTAGTCCCAAAGTAAATACGCAGCTCAAACAATGGAGATAACAATTACAACAAGAAAAACCTACAGTCTAGACTAAGTCCAAGTCAAGAAAAAGAGCAGGAGTCCACTAATCATATTGCACAGAGTTTAGATAAACAATTAAGACACATAGACATGCTATTCTAGGCTAACAGGATAACTAAACATGTTAGTATAATTCAATTAAGATGAAAACATGTTATTACTCAATAAAAATCAGGTTTTACAACAAATATCCCGTGTATGAAATTTTCACCTCGCGTACACAACACTCACATATCATAACAGTACCAAATCCTAAGGGGATTTCCCCCACACAAGGTTAGGCAAGCCACTTACCTCGAACCAAGCTCAATCAATCGGTAACAATGCCTTTTCCACGAATATCCGACTCCGAATGGGCCAAATCTAGCCAAAATCAATTACATACCATAATAAAACTATAAAAAGCTAATCTAGTTAATGAAATCAAAGCTAAAGCAAGAAATTAGAAAATCGCCCAAAAAGCCTCCCCATGCTCACACCTCGGAATCGAGTAAAAGTCACAAAATATGAATACCCATTCGCTCACGAGTTCACTCGTACAAAAATTATCCAAATCCGATGTCGAAATCCCAATCAAAACTCAAAAATTCGGTTGAAGAACTTTTCCCAATTTTCCCTAAATTTCCAACCCAAATCCGAAATTAAAGAGTGGAATCAACTATAGATTAATGAGATATAACCAATAAGGAGTTAAGAATCGTTACCCAAAAGCTTCCTCTGAAAAACCCTCAAAATTTCACCTTAATTCGATCTCTCTAGGTCCAACAATGGATAATTAATTCAAACCCTCGAACTTAGCCTTTTCTGCCCAGCGATTCCGCATCTGCCGACCACCAGTTGCACCTGCGACGCCGTACCTGCGAAATTTCCCTTGTAGAAGCAAAAATGAATTAAGGGGCTGGGTCCGCATCTGCGATGAAGGGGAAGTACCTGCGGTTGCGTGTTTGCGGAACCTTGTCCACTTTTGCGGTCTCTCTTCGCACCTGCGCTCCTTAGGCGCATATGCAGTCATCATAGATGCAGAATATTATCTCGCACCTGCGACCCCTCACCACACATCCAAAACCGCATCTGCACTTGGTCTTCCGCACGTGCGATCCTGCACTTGTGGTCTCCGATATGCAGGTGCAAAACACCAGAAACCAGAAGATCTTCAGAAACTAGCCTAAGTCCAAATTCAATCCGTTACGCATCCGAAACACACTCGAGGCCCTCGGGACCTCAACCAAACATACCAGCCTGTAACGACTCGACCAGTCATTTTGAGAATTATTAATTTGCTCGATAGTTTGGGGGAACAAGTAGCTCCGTATGATGTATTAGTACTTGTGTGCAAAATTTGAGTTCATTCCGAGTTGATTTGATATGTTTCGGCGCCGTTTATTCAAGCATAAATGATATCATATTAAACAAATGAGCTCCAATTTCTTTTTTGATTGAAGAATTAGATCCGTATCATAATTACAAACCCGTAGAAAAAAGAATCATCGAATTTGGAAATCGTATGAAGATTTTATGATCATTTTACTAAGAATTAGGTTGTTAGATTTTTCAGATTAATTACGGAACTGCCACTGCGGCGTATTTAAAAATCTGCATTATTTGCAAATATTTAAACCAACATATCTCCTTCATTATAAAGTCAAATTGAGTGATTAAAAAGCCTAATGTGACTAGAAATTCACAAGGAATACATTGGAGGTATAAAAAGCGAGTTTTTAGATTATTTGGCATGAGAAACGAGGTAGAATAGCTGGCAGAAAAATATATGAAACAAGGGTTTGTTCATTCGGTCATATATTGAGTTTGGGAGCTCGGATTTGGGCGATTTTGGAGGCAATTTTCACCATATGGATTGGAGTATATGTTCTCTACTTGATTTTGATTATATTTCATGAATCCATCTTTGTTTTTGGGATTTGATTGATAATTTCAAAGTGAAATTTTGGAGAGTTTGAGGGATCAAACGGAGTCCGATTTTGACGAACTTTATATGGTTAGACTCAGGAGAGAATGAGGTTTCTAATTTTATCATTTTTTTCTGGTTTCGAGACGTGGGCCCAGGGGCCGGGTTTTGGCCGATTTCGGATTTTTGGTATATCTTGTAGTTTTTATTGTGGAATTTGATTCGTTAGCCTATGTTGATGGTATTAATATGATTATAGTTATATTCGTAGCTTTTGGATACCGAGTCCAGAGACGAGGTCATCCCGGAGTAGGATTTTACGCTATTGAGGTAAGTATCTTGCCTAACCTTGTGTGGGGGAAATCACCTCTTAGGAATTGAGTCACTTGTGCTATCTCGATATGTGAAGGCTGTGTACGCAAGGTGACGAGTGGGTACACCGTTTATGTGTGATGTTGACCGGTTAGATTGTCTAATCTTTTTCCATGCCTTTGATCAAATTGTCATAATATGTGGTACCTTGTTGCTAGGCTACACTTACATGCTCTATATGATGTTGTTAGCATTTATTTACTTCTTGCTCGTTGTTTTCTCTTATTTGCCTTAGTTGAAGTTATTTCCCTCCTTGTTGTTTTGTTACTTCTTAATTGTGAGTTCCTCTATGACTCTGTGCATATATACTACATGTCTAAATTGTTGTGATTACCTGTGTAGTTATCACGTGCCTTACATGCCTTGTTTTTTTTGTAAAGGTTGTTGTATTCCTTTGATTTTTATGTGATTCTCTTGTTGTCGTGTACTCATACTCTTGGTAGTAGAAATTCTTATAATTGAGTTGTGGATTGGTTGTTGTGGTTGATTTAAACTAATGTTTGGTGGGATTGGGTTGCGCGCCGCAACAGGAGTAATAAATGTGGACAGGTGGGATCGGGTTGCACGCCGTAACGGGAGGAATAAGGGTGATATATTGAGGAGCAATAAGGGAGGACTGGTGGGATCGGGTTGCGCGGCGCAACATATTAAATATTATTTACTGTTATTGTAATTGTTAAGGAGGAATAAGGGAGTATTGGTGGGATCGGGTTGCACGCTGCAACAAAAGGAATAAGGGTGATATATTGAGGAGCAATAAGGGAGGATTGGTGGAATCGGGTTGCGTGCCGCAACATATTAAATATTATACTACTGTTATTGTAATTGTTAAGGAGGAATAATGGAGGATTGGTGGGATCGGGTTGCACGCTGTAATATATATATATATATATATATATATAT
>ML434046.1:13970-70150 GCA_005239525.1 Nicotiana knightiana | reverse complement strand
CACTTTAAGTGGAAAAACTCCCGTACCCCCTTTCGGGGCGTATAAAAAGGAGGTGTGACACCTACAGCCACCTTGGTGTTAGCAGAAATTCTCAGGCATGTTCCTGGGGGTACGATTTCTTTAAGGGCTGAAACTTGTCACTCCAAATATTGGCCACGGAGAATTTCTTTCAATGATAGGCCATAGTTGATTGCTTTATGGGCGTTAGAAACATAAGTCGAAGTCACAGTGAGAGAATGGGGCATTAGGTCTCCTCGCACAGACAGGAAGAATGGAGAGTGATTGTGACCAACCTAAGAGGAGAGTGGATAAACTGGATGTTGTCGTGGTTGAGAGGTCGAGAAATTCTAAGGACTCCCCAGAAGTATTTCATCGAGCTAATAGGGATCAAAAGCATTCATCCATGTGCACCCCTACGGGTTCTCAAGCAGTTTGGGTTGATTCAGGATGAACCTCTTTGGACGAGGACGACACTGTATGAGCATAAGTACAATGGACAGATCCTGATACCAAGGATAATGAGACTTCAGGAAGAGTGAAATGATTTAATTATGATGCCAATGGGTCAGAATTCGTGATGCACTCTGAAATACTATGTTTGGATCGATAAAGAGGATGAGCTATCGACTAAGCAGAGAAGGAATGACATGGCTGGAAGATGCAGTGGAGGCCTTACAAATATATCATGATCTTTTTCCGCACTACCTTGTGACTACCTCCATGCACTGTCAAGTGGTCCCAGGGTTAGTGGATCATATGCTTCCACCTCCAGAGGATGATCATAGAGTGATCGAGTGTATACAAATAAATTTGAGATAGAGTCAGAAGAAGATCCGGAAGAGGAGCCCGAGTTCAATGATGATGAAAAGGAAGAAATTGAAGAAGATCTAGAAGAGGAGACGGAAGAGGAAGTAGACATGGGATATGATTTCACCCCTTTTTTCCACCTTGTATATTTTATCCCACCCTTCCATTTCCCTAATTGAGAGTCTATTGAGCCCATGTAATCTTATGAATGTTGAATACAATGTTGTAACCTTCGCTCCCGCCTCTTACGATCCAAATATTATTAATGAAAACTTGAGTTTGCTCTGGATCTGAATGTGTCAAATCTAATTGTTTGCCAAAAATTCGTGACTTAAGCCTACATCTAGGAAAGAGAGGTCCCTCTCACACTAGGAAACGCGTTTGTTTGAGTATGTGAACTAAATGCTCTGTGTGTCCATTATTTGTGCAAACACTGAAACTAACTTTTGTTCTCTTTCTTTTTCTTTCATTTTCTTGCATTACTTTATTATTATTCCCAAAAGAAGAAGTTGGTTTGTATTGACCCAAAAACCGGCAGAACCATCATACAAATTGAGATCAAAATGGAAGATGCATGCTACATATAACCCGACCAAACACTCTATGGTAATAGCTGATAGCTCGGGGCGATCAGGAGAAAAACATGTTACTCGGAATGATGAACATGTTGCTAGGATGGCCCAAGAGATGGAATCATTGAGGGAGGGAGTACAACATATTCGAGAATTGGTGCATCTGACCGTGATGACGCTCTCACAACCACCCCATTTTCCTTCTCTAGATTCGATCCCCGATCATTTTCCTTCAACTATTCGCCAAGTCGCGGTCACAGAACACCTCAAATCAAAGTCGCTGTCAGAGAACACCTCAAACGATCTTTCTAAACTTGGGTATAAGATTTAAATCAATCTTAAGGTATATCTAAACCCCTTTTCAAAATAATCCATGGTTTGCTAAAGTCATACAAACAGTCATTTTTATTTTAAAGGAGAAGCCTTTCAAACTTAGCCATTATTTAGCAAAATTTGACAACATAAACATTAAGGAAATAGCTTTTAAAGTTCTTTCACTCATATAGCTATAAACATTTTATATTTTTACAAAAACCTATACTTCTTTCAAACGCATACAATATCTTTCAAAATGATAATTTCTAAAGCATAAACATAAGGTAAGTCACACATTTTTAAGCACTAAGTAAGTAGAATATGGACCTTTAATTCCTCTTGCCTAGTTTAAGTCCTATGGAGCTACCTTATCTAGATTCTAAGGGGTGCCTAACACTTTCCCTTAGAAGAATAAGAAACCTTACCAAATCTCACCGGTTAGCAGATTAATAGGATGAAAATTCAAATAGCTAAAACACGTACGCTAGTATACCTACCTCTAAATATTAGGCAGCGAATCTCTTTTATCTTCAACAGGGAAACCACTAGTTGAATATTGTTTTGACACGTGCAAAATAGGGTGCTTAATTTGCAACTATGTGCTTACTTGCCTTACTTGTTCATTATATACTTATCTGCTTGCTTAAATATTATTACTCGCATCCCACTATTTGTTACTGCTTTATATATACTGTCATCACATTTTTTCCTATCGAGTCTTGACAGTACACTAACACAGACAATGGTACGCGAGGTTTGTCTTTTACACCGCTCCCAAACCTTCTTTCAAAATTCTTTAGTTTCAAAGAATGGTTTTGTTAGGTCAACTTACATAACTTCTCGCAGTATTCAGTCCAACTCAAAATTAGGAAACACTCCACTCAAGCAAACATAGGTCATGTTGTATAAACCTTAGGTGAGTCGTGCCTTAGTATCGACATACAATTAGGTAAGCCACCCTAATGTCAATGTGTCATGCACCCAACGACATGACATTTTTGGAACGACAAACCAATCATGATGAGACACTAAAGGTCCGGAGCAAACACTTATCAAACCCTTTTTCTACCCTCGTCAAAAATGGAAATCAACTAGAACATCCTCCAAATCAATATGGTCATGGGAGCACTGCACAAGTTATAACAATGGTAGAAGAACATTCGTCGAGAGCATGGAGATGAAATCAGGACGCACCTAGGAGCATTGACTGCCTTATTAAACATCCGGGCCTACAGGGTGCGTACCCATTTGCTGATAGAATTCTGGGATCCAGCTAAAATGGTCTTAAAGTTTGTTGACTTTGAGTTGGTGCCAACGTAGGAAGAAGTTACCAGCTTCACAGAGCTGCCATTTACTGGGAGGAAGGATACTACCAGTCACTATGCCTGGCTATAGGTTTCTCGATGCTTTGGGTTTGGCGGGTAGTCGGAGTTTAAGGAACATTAAATATGGATGGGTAAGCTTGGACCAATTGTTCAATAGGTTTGGAAATTGAGAGAGCTATGAATGGTACTTAGAAGATATGACCCATAACCTTATCTTTGGCACTGCTAGGACTGTTGGTTTTCCCATAAATGAGAGGACGAATCAATATCAACTTACAACATGTGGTCTTGGAAAAATTCTGAGGTAATCTCCAAGCCACCTTGGTGCGTATGGTTTTAGCAGAAATTCTCAGAGCATTGTCTGCATGTTCCTGGGGGTACGATTTCTTCAAGAGTTGCGACTTGTTACTCCAAATATGGGCCACAAAGCACTTCTTTCAACAAGAGACCATAGTTGATTACTTTGTGAGTGCTAGCATCAAGATTCAAAGTCACAATGAGAGAATGAGGTATTGGATCTTCCCGCACGGACATGATGAATTGAGAGAAATACTGACCAACTTAAGCGGAGAGTGGTTAAATTGGAAGTTGTTATGGCTGAGCGGCAGGGAAATTCTAAGGACTCCCCAGAAGTATTCCATTGAGCTAATAGGAATTGAAGGCATTCAGCCTTGTGCACCCCTACGAGTTCTCAGGCAGTTTGGGTTGATTTAGGATGTACCTCTATGGACAAGGATGGCACTGTATGAACATGAGTACAACGGGCATATCCCAATACCAAGGATAATGAGGCTTCAGGAGGAGTGGAATTATTTAATTACGATGTCTGTATACGGCCAAATCGGAGAGTCCGATTTTGAGGCCATTGTGACATTCCACGCCCGACATCGAGAAGCTCGGGACAAAATTCGAAGCTTGGTCTCGAGATGCATTCCTCGAGAGAGCATATCTAAAGTTCCCTGTGTTCGAGCTCGAGGCAGTACAAATTGATGACCGTCATGGAAAAGCGGGAAATTCCCAAGGGCACGTGATTAGAGCTGACCAAGTCTGCAAGAATAGTATAAGTCCGTCTTGAGCCATTAAATAGCTGAATCAATAGCATTACCTTGTCATAATTGTACATGTACTATGTTGGAATTTTCCCTCCTATATAAAGGGGACCCTTGTCATTTTGTAAAGGAGATATATAGATTCAACATAATAGAACATTCTCTGCTCTTTTCCTAAACACGCTGAAACATTGTCTGTTTGATTTATTGCCTTTATTTGTTACCTTTTTCAATTATTCTTCATTTATTACTCATCATTCATAATAAAGGGCCATCCTCGAGGCCCCCAATGTTGTTATCCCTTCATCGACCGCCCGTTGTTCAACATAACAATTCGACCTCAAGGCCCAATTCCAGCGAGCTCGAGGCCTAGCCCAGTAACAGCTTGGTTTGAACACACCTATTCTCATATATTCCTATCTTGCTTTTTTCGTTCACGCTTGGCGTCTATTTCCTAACAACTAGTATTAAAATAAACCACATATTTTAGAACCACAAAATCAAATATAATTGTTAGTACCATTTTCAAGGTAAATAGTTTGGCGCCCACCGCTGGGCTAAAGATAATAGTGATTATTTTAGTGCTACTTTTTTGATAACACACGTTATTATTCACACTTCTTCTTGCCTGAGATTTTTTGATTTCAGGCTAAAACATGTCAAACTCAGCTAACGCACCAGTGCATAGCAACAATGGTCTCGGTTCCCACGGGGAAAATAATGCAGCAGCTTCAGCGGCGGGTGTGCCACTGCTCAACCCCGGAGTAGCACCTATTCCCAATCCAGTTGATGTTGGCTCGTATATTGCTGTAAGCACAGATTTGGGTACGGACGTCGGGGGAAGCGTGCAAGGAGAAGTCCAACCTGACGCACAAACAACACATGCTCGAAATGAAGTCAACCTACAAACATTTTCGAGATGTTGCAAGTGCAACAGGTTGCCATTGCTCAGCTACAGAGTCAGCAAAAAACCCCCGAGCACGGCGGGGTCAGAAACGGGTTCTCGAGTCGAGCAAGCACCGAAAAGATCGAGTAATAATGGGTCAGGAGCAGACCCCACCATAGTGAAGATGCTCGAGGACCTCACAAAGAGGATTGAATCAGGAGAAAAGAAGATAGAATCTAACGATAAAAAAATGGAGACCTATAACTCAAGGGTCGATCGGATCCCGGGCGCACCTCCGATTCTGAAGGGTGTGGATTCAAAGAAGTTCGTGCAGAAACAATTCCCATCAAGTACGAATCCGAAGCCTATTCCGAAGAAGTTAAAAATGCCCGATATCCCGAAGTACAATGGGACCTCCGACCCCAATGAACACATCACTGCTTATACTTGTGCTGTAAAAGGGAATGACCTAAAGGACGACAAGATTGAATCTGTCTTGCTGAAAACATTTGTAGAAACACTGTCGAAGAGGGCCATGATGTGGTATCATAACCTACCCCCAAACTCAATGGATTTATTTTCCATGTTGGCAGACTCATTTGTGAGAGCGCACGCTGGTGTCATTAAGGTCGCTACAAGGAAGTCCGTCGTCTTCAAAATTAAACAGAGGGAGAACGAGATGTTAAGGGAGTTTGTATCCCGCTTTCAGATGGAACGAGTGGAATTGCCGCCAGTCTCCGATGAGTGGGCGGTGAAAGCCTTCACTCAAGGCTTGAATGAGCGAAGCTCGATAGCTTCAAAGTAGCTAAAGCAAAATTTGATCGAGTACCCTGCCGTAACTTGGGCAGATGTACATAACAGATATTAATCGAAGATCAGGGTCGAGGATGACCAATTATGAGCCCCCTCGGGATCGGTATACCCAAGCAAGCTTTTGGCAAAAGAGTCTAGGTTTACAGAAAGGGAATCAAGACCAAACAAAGAAAGATACCAACTGTACGTAGAAGATCGAAGAAATGCATCAAGGCGCAACATACCCCGAATCGATCGAAGGACTGATCGAGGCCAAGTTCCCCGGGGAATCATCAATAAAGCAGGGTTAAATAGGCATTTGAGGCTGGTGGATGACGCACCTCGATTGACCGAGTACAATTTCAACGTCGATGCTTCAGGCATCGTGTCAGCCATAGGAAAGATTAGGGACACCAGGTGGCCCAAGCCCATACAGTCAAATCTTTCCCAAGGAAACCCCAACCTAATGTGTAAATACCATGGCATTCATCAGCACAGAATCGAGGACTGCAAAGAGGTTCGAGAAGAGGTAGCCCGATTGTTCAACAAAGGGCACCTTCGAGAGTTCCTCAGCGACTGGGCCAAAAATCATTTTCGAGAAAGAGATGCCAATAGGAAAAATGAACCAGAAGAGCCACAAAATATCATTCACATGATCATCGGAGGAGTCGACGTCCCACAGGGACCCGTTGCCAAGCGAACAAAGTTTCCATCACCCGGGAAAAAGATCTCGAAGCTACATACCGGAAGATGCTTTGTCATTTAGCGAAAAGGACATCGAAACCTTGTCTCAGCCTCAAAATGACGCACTGGTAATTTCTTTCCTTTTGAATAAATTTCAAATTAAACGTGTGCTCGTGGACCCAGGTAGCTCGTCCAACATAATCAGGTCGGGTGTGGTAAAGCAGATCGGACTGCTCGATAAGATCGTGCCCGCCTCTCGAGTCCTCCATGGATTCAATATGGCGAGCGAAACGACCAGAGGGGAGGTCATCCTCCCAGTCAACGTGGCAAGTACAATTCAAGACACCAAGTTTTACGTCATCGAAGGTGACATGAGATACAATGCCTTACTCGGTAGGCCATGGATACACAGTATGTGAGCGGTGCCATCAACCCTTCATCAAATGATGATGTTTCCAACAAAGGACGGAGTAAAAATAGTATACGGGGAGCAACATGAAGCGAGAGAGATGTTCGCAGTGCATGACGTGGCACCGACATCTTTCCTTCTACATCGAAGGAGCCAAAGGGCAAACAAACGGACAAGTAGCGACCGCAACCTACATCCTCGGCTACACCCAAATGAGTAAATAAAGGGTCGTGTCGCGTCCTTGGAACAAGCAATTTAAACATACCAAGGTTCAAACGCTATCACAGCTAAGGTACAACCCTCCCTCTTTTCATTTATGTTTTATACTAACCTATCGTAGGCGTTTGATCGAAAGGAATCGGCGCACCCTCCAGCTCGAAGACCTTAGGTTTTAAAACACGTATTGCGCTCTTTTTCCCTTAGATCGAATTTTATCCCAAACGGGTTTTACCGATGAGATTTTTAACGAGGCAACATCTATGTGCTACCTAGGGAGAACTCAAAAAGTATTCAAGGATTCTTCTCAAATCAATCTCAAATATTGGGGGACATCCCCCCGGGAGGTCACCTCCTCAAAGAAATCGAAATATGCCGAAGAGGTTCTCGACAGGAGAATGTTGTATCGGGCCAAACGATCGAATGAACCGTGTCCGCGTAGAATAATCAGACTCTCGATGGAGAAAACATGTACGCTTGTATAAAGTAATAAAAGGAGTATATTTTATCATCAAAATGCTTCATACCTCAAAGAAGTTTGCTATTTTTATAAGAAACGGCTCCGGGGCCAAATACTCCCGAACACTCGGGGACTGTCGTCAATAGTCAGCTAATCGAACCATCAAAAAACTCGAATTAGTAAGACCTCAATGAGGCAACTTCGATCTAGTAAGCCCTCCATGAGGAAATCAAAACTGTAAGACCGCAATAAGGAAATCAAGTTTATAAGACCTCAACGAGGCATACATCAAACTAGTAAGCCCTCGACGAGGCGACATCGAACCTGTAAGACCTCAACAAGGGATACTCAAAATAGTAAGACCTTAGAAAAAAATCATACCCCGATATTAAGCCCTAGGCTATATATTGGAACTTGTAAGACCCCTAAATAGGCATACCCTCGATATAGACACCGAGGCTATCTCACTCGGGGACTAAAAGGCTACATCCAAACGTAAAGACTATGGTCATACTAAAATGCTCCGGCCAAATTAACGCGGCTTGGAGACGTCCGACCACTGCCATAAAACTACAGGCCTTCAAATACTTTGAAAATACTTCGAAAAGAACTGGTTAATCAGGCTTCCCTCGGCATAAGCAAAGGAGCTTCATACTTTCAGCTCCGAACAATGAAAATGCTTTGAAACAATCAGCCTTCAATGAAAAGGCTTCGAAACAATCAGCCTCCGAGTAAACCTCCCGAGGTACTCCATGGTCCTCACATATCGACTCATAATCGAGGTTCTCGTTAGAGCTGTCGAAGAGTCAGACGAACACAAAACATGCCAAGGCATAATCAAAACTTCAAAAGTCTCTCACCAAAATGAGGGAAAACTATGGTCGTACTAGGGGTCTCATCGACCCAACATAAAGAGCCTCAGGTCCAACCTAAAGAGCCTAAGGGCCAACACGTAGGAGCCAAGGTCCAATTTGTGAGACATCAATGAAGGCAACACCGCACTTGTAAAACCTTAAAAGGGCACAACCCCGATATCAAGGCCAAGTCCATAATATCGAACTTGTAAGACCCCTAAAAAGGGCATACCCTCAATTTGAAGGCCGAAGTCATCTCGCTCGGAGACTAAGTGTAAGACCTCGATGAAGCAAAATCAAGCTTATAAGACCTCAACTTAAAGCATCAAAATTCAAACCACAAAAGCAAAAACGAAGACAAGAAATGATGAAAAGTGAAGATCCTTTTCTATATATTAAAGGTTCACAAAGGCATATTTACAAGTAACAAATAAGAACCTAGACTACCGCTATTGTCGGGGACTTCGTCTTCTCCCCCTCGAGGACTTCTCCTTCATCAACCCCCTCGGGACTAGCATCATTGCCAGCTCTTTCCCCTTCGTCTTCATCGTCGATAGAGAGGAGGAACTTGGCTTTAATCTCGTCTGCCTTAGCTTTCTCTATCTCTTCCGAGAGATCAAAGCCCGTATCATGGATCTCCTCGAGGGTCTCCCTCCGGGATCTACATCGGGCATACTCATTTCTTCTTCTCTCTCTATCGGAAGCCCGCCGCAACTTCATGTGAGCGTCAGTAGCATCCTTAAAATAGACAGCCGCCCTCTTATCAGCTTCGGCTCGAGCCTCTACAACTTCGACCTTCATCTTCAAAATATTTGTCTCAAGCTTAGCAATCCTGCTCGTCTGGACCGAGTTGCTTTCTCGAGCACTACGAAGTCATATCTCGAGAGAGGAGACCTTAGCCAAAGTGCTCCTTTTGGCCGAAACATGAAAATCTATTTGCGCCCTCAACTTATTGCATTCAGAATTGACCTGGTTGTCTTCGCCCCAAAGGAGTTCCAGTGCCTTTGCCTTTCTCTGCAACTGAGATGCCGAAACATTAGTTTCCGAAGATGGGAGAAGAAACCTGCATTCCCTCAAAACAGAGATTACCTGTTTCTCGAAGTTGCCTTCATAATTGTGACTCTGATTCAAATCCGATCGAAGGTGTATCAGCTCTCTTGCCTTCTTATCACAAAGGAGCCTAAGAGATTCCCATTTAAGGCTTTACGCAACTTGGCCTCGCAGCGAAGCAGCCCAGATTTGAGTTTATAGAAGGCCTGTGAGAAACGAAAGTTCAGTTTAAAAGAAGGAACTACGAAGTTAGAAAAATTATAATAACTTCAAAACTCACTGTAGAGCAGAGTCTCTCAGCTTCCTCGAAGGGCAATTTTTTGTCCACCGGTTCGGTCTCATCATGGGCAAACTGGGGCACTCTGATTAGGCGGAGGCACGTCGGAGCCCACTTCCTTCGGAGTGCTCTCCAAAATCCGAGGACCAGCTGCCAGATCAGGTAATGAAGGACCTTCGCCCCTCCCTTTTGTGAAATCTCTCCCTCGAGGTTGGAGGCCTCAAACACGGTAGGATCCTTAACCTCAGGAGACCTACAGGTTCGAGCCATCAACGCAGATCTGTCCTCTTCACGCACATTGCCGTCCACAGATCAAACAACAAATATAAGGTCTTCGTTACTAGAAGCAACCTCCCCACGCCCCCGGGCGGTTCCTGCTTTGACATAAGTATCCTTGTCCTCCGAGGATATTTTTATCTTACTACCTTTCCTGGCTTAGAAGTCAAAGGCCCCCCTCCTCATCGAAAGGGGATGATCTCACCTCAGAAAACTCATCGATGCCTACAAATGAGAGATTAGTGTACGTCAAGGAAAGTACTCCTCGAGAGAAGGATTACATAGCACATACCATGGTGCTTAGCCTCCCATTTGCCTTTCGACAAGTCTCGCCACTTGCACTCATCATAGGTCGAAGAGGCCGCCAGTTTGCGGGCCCAGCCCGCAAGATCGGGGACCTCATTTGGAATCCACGGTATCGCTGTAGAGAAAGGAAGAAAACATTCTTATGGAGTCTACCTCCACCGAGAAAAAAAATACTAAAGTACAACATGTCACTTACGCTTGAAATTCCATTTCTCAGGAAAGGGTAGGAACTCCGCGAGAATGATATCAACGGTCCTCGCTTGAACAAATCGACTCATCCACCCTTGATCCCCGTCCTCATCATCACTGGAAATAAAGGGCTTGGTTGATCAGCGTTGCAGAGTAATTAGACCTCGATAATGCAAAGGCCGATACAATCTAATGAGGTGACTGAGAGTGAACTCAAGCTCAGACTTTTCGACGAAAAACCTCAACATCAGAATGATCCCCCAGAAAGACGGGTGGATCTGGGCCAAAGTAACTCGATATCTTTGACAGAACTCGAGCACGAGTTGTTTGAGAGGGCCCAATGTAAAAGGGTAAGTATACACATTCAAAAAACCCTCTACATGGGCCATAATACTTCCCTCCCAGAAGGGTACCTACAACATCACCTTTTCTCCTCATCCGCAGTCTTCCCTCGCAGCTTCGATGTGTCTCTCTTCTATTGATTGATCGAATGAACCTCGAAGCATGTTCACGATGGCCCGTAACTTTGAGAGTTATCTCTATCAGAAAATCTTTCGTCGAGACAAAATAGTTCGAGGTTAGCTCGCCAAACGCCAGTGGTGTACCACCGGCCGGGTAGGAAGCGGAGGTGGGATTTCTTTTTCTCTGATGAGCAGATGTAGACATAGTATCCATAACTCCTTCAAAGCAAAGAAGAAGATGAAAACTCGGGCAAAAGCCTTGAACTAAGATGGCGGAAGGACTGGTGCAAGAAAGGAAAACTCTATAGAGAAAGTTAGTCGCACAAAGCAACAAAGCCCTCAATGAAAGGAAAAGCGAATATATATAAGAAGAACTACGACCGTTCATTAACTTTGGTGTCCAATCAACTCTGACAAGCAATTATGACTTTTCAGGAAATGTTCCGACGGGGCCACCTCGGTCACTTCACAGTCATGTCATAATAATGACATTATCATACAACATTCGAAGGATCGAGGATTCAAATCGATTCCTTACTAACCCGGTATTAAGGATATCTGTTACGCCGAGACCAAGCTCGAAGGGACTAAATCAAAATTGAAGCTTAACGTTTTGCATGAACACTAATAGGCAAAACTTTGAAGACATTAAACAAGAAAATCCTTTGCATTCCAAAAATATATTTACAAAGGTGCATTTACCAAACTCCCCCGCGGAGCCCGCATACAAAAAAGAGGAAGTAAAAAGAGAAAAATATTCTATTCTTCGCTACTTCTCGAGTCGCTCGCAGATCCCTCGTCCGAAGTGAAGATTCCTCTTCCAAGGCCTTGGCTTCTTCGATCTCGGCAAAGAGATCAAAACCCTTGGCATGCACTTCCTCAAAGGCCTGCCTCCGAGCTTCCAAACGAGCATTAGCAACGACACGAGCCAGCTTGTGCTCGGCCTCTTCAGATATCTCCCTGGCCCGAGTATTTGTTGCGGCAGCATCTTCCCGATATGAGAATATAAGTGCATCGACTTCAGACTTAGCCGTGGACAATCTGGCAGCCGACTCAGCATGAAGCGCCTTAAATTTTTGAGCCTCCTCTGGGGTACCTCAAAGAATACTCTGAGTTGAGGCCAGATCCTCCCGAAGAGCATCCCTCTCTGAGGCTATGCTATCCTCGCACCGCTTCAGCTCAAGGATCTCGACATCTTTGGCCACGACCTCTTCCCGAAGCTTCCCCCTAGGTCATCGTTTTTCTCAATCTACAAATACCATATCAAGGTAATCAACACCAAATCATGAAAACAAAAGGCGAGCTTGTGAATACCAAATTACCTGCTCGATGAAGTTGGCCCGCTCCGGGAGCACCTTCTCCGAGCTTGACCGAGAGTCAATCAACTATTTTTCCTTTCGGGTTCAGTTCATTCGACTCCGACATGAGCTTATCAAACTCCCCCTCACGATGAGCCAGCTCATCTCGTAACTTGGAGAAGGTCTGTTCATACAGCTTCGTGACTTACAACGTAAAGGAAAGAAGCTATTAAAGACAAGGGCCAAAACTTGAAGCATGAAGGTTATGTCAAAGAAAAAATCACCTATTTTTGGAGTCTCTCAGCCTCCTCGATAATAACGGGGGGCATCGAGATCGGCATCCTCCTTGACGCCGACAAACTAATCTCTAAATAAATCATCCTCCCCCTGGGAGGCCCCTGCTCCAGAAGCTTCCCTGTTCTGGGCATCCCGTATTTGCCCCGATGAGAACGATGGGCCCGATTGAATATCGCCCATGACGTCAACCTCTATCAGGGCTTCCTCACGTCCTCGAAGAGTCTCAGAACTGGAGCTTCCGAATTCGCCAACTAAGTGTTCGTCGGCACAAGTTCTATCCTGTCCCACGGTTGGCTCGAAGACTGCATCTAAACCCTCCTCGAGGGTCTCCTCAATACGAGGTGGGGTCGCATCGGCCACCTCCGACATAGAAGTCTTGTGACCGGAAACCTTCGAAGCATCAACGCCCCATCTTGCCCTATGCACCAGTGTGAGACTGTCATCATCTTCATCTTCAGCACGAAGACTGTTCGCAGCCGCCGAAGTTAAGACTGTAGCATCAGTCCTGGGCTTTCGAGCCTTAGCTCTCTTGGGTTTCGGGGACTTTGCCGGTGCTTCCTCCTTTCTTCTTTTGTCCTTGGCAGGTCTTTGGGTCTCTTCCTCGCCAGGAGGAGGCAGTCTCATTGAAACGGCTTCCCCGAGGCCTGCACAAGCGTAAAATATCAAACATATCGCTAAGAAGTCTACTCGTGAGAAACTTATAAGTGACAGTGGTAAGGGCGTACCATGATTTTTGTCCTGCCATCGCGTCTTGGCCAAATCATGCCAAATGCTCTTATCGTACAAGGAGGTGGAATCCAAGAGTTTAATCCAACCCGGGTGGTCCTTGACCACGCTGGGAAACCACACAGTGGCTATACAATCAGAAGAGAATCAATTAGAAAAGAAAGGGATTAGTTCAAAAGGGGAAAAGGAAGGAATTCAGATGATGAAACATGCTCAGTGTAGTGATACTTACATCTCATATTCCACTCTTCAAGGAATGGCATCTGCTCGGCAGGGATGAGGTCCGAGGTCCTGATTCGAAAAAACCATCTCATCCACCCCCGATCTTTATCTTCATCAACACAGGCAAAGAATGCTTTGGTGGCTCGGCGCTGCAGCTTGACTAGCCCCCCTCGATAGAGACAAGGGCTTTACAATCTAATCAAAAAGTCGAGGGTAAAAGACATCCCCTCGACCATGTTAGAGAAATGTCTGATCAAATAGACAATTATCCAGAAAGAAGGATGAATTTGACCAAGCGTCACTCGATATTTACGGTAAAAATCGAGGATCACCGGGTCTATCGGTGGAGAAGAAGAATCTACGGGGCCCAAAGTAAAAAGGTACGTATATATTCTGAGGAAACCAACTTTGTGTGTAATTATGCTTTCTTCCAGAGAAGGGATTTCCACTTGCACCGCCTCCCCCCAGCGGCAGTCTATCTTTACCCTCTCTGCATCGGTCACTAAACTTATGTACTGAGACATGGGCTCACATCGGCCCGGTACCGAAGGAGGTTTATAAATTTTAAGATCGGAGGACGTCTTGAAGGACCTAGGAATGCACTCCTCAATACGGAGAGGAGATTTTGTTTTGCTCTTAGACGAGCGTGACAAAGTATTGGCTTCCTCCTTTTGAGGGACCGTTTTGGAAGTTTTGTCCATGGTTATAGCAAAGTTTCAAAGAAAGCTGATGAAAAGGTGAACACAGAAGAAGGTGAAAACAAGGAACTGTTAGCAAAAATTTTGAAAGTTTGAAGATGTTGTAAAAGTTTAAAAGATAGGGAATTGAAGTATTTATAATATTCACTTAAATTTTATTGGAGGAGTCGAAAGGGCGACCAATGGCGGGTTGTGGGCTTTTCGAGAATCGTGCTGACAAAGACCTCCATACAATATTTCCGTCACATCATTTAATGATCTCACATGGATGACGTCATAAAGTGGAAACCGAAGAGGCAAGAGTTAAAGACCATTCCTGATCATTTCATTCTAAGAAACTCGGGGACTATCTGTATACGGCCAAAATCAGAGAGTCCGATTTTGAGGCCATTGTGACATTCCACGCCCGACATCGAGAAGCTCGGGACAGAATTTGAAGCTTGGTCCCGAGATGCATTCCTCGAGGGAGAATATCGAAGGTTCTCTGTGTTCAAGATCGAGGCAGTTTAAATTGATGACCGTCATGGAAAGGCGGGAAATTCCCAAGGGCACGTGATTAGAGCTGACCAAGTCTGCAAGAATAGTACAAGTTCGTACTGAGCCATTAAATAGTTGAATCAACAGCATTACCTTGTCATAATTGTACGTGTACTATGTTGGTATTCCCCCCTCCTATATAAAGGGACCCTTGTAATTTTGTAAAGGAGATATATAGATTCAACACAATAGAACATTCTCTGCTCTTTGCCTAAACACGCTGAAACACTGTTTGTTTGATTTATTGCCTTCATTTGTTACCTTTTTCAATTGTTCTTAATTTATTACTCATCATTCATCATAAAGGTCCATCCTCGAGTCCCACAATGTGGTTATCCCTTCATCGACCGCTCTCTGTTGAACGTAACAATTCGACCTCGAGGCCCAATTCCAGCGAGCTCGAGGCCTAGCCCATTAAAAGATTGGTTTGAACACCCCTATTCTCATATATTCCTATCTTAATTTTTTTTGTTCACGCTTGGCGTCTATTTCCTAACAATTAGTATTAAAATAAATCTCATATATTTAGAACCACAAAATCAAATATAATTGTTAGCACCATTTTGAAGGTAAACAATGACAATGGGTCAGAATTCGTGGTATACTCCGGAATACTATATCTGGATCATAAAGAGGATGAGCTACCCTGACCAAGCAGAGAAGGAATATCCTGGCTGGAAGATGCACGGCGGCCTTACAAATCTATCATGAGATTTTGTCGTACTACCTTGTGACTACCCTCATGCACCGTCAAGTGGTACCAGGGTCAGTTGACCATATGCCGCCACCTCCAAAGGATGATGATAGAATGATCGAGTGTATACAAAGTAAATTTGAGACAAAACCAGAAGACGACCCGGAAGAGGAGCCCGAGTTCATTGATGATGAAGAGGAAGAATTTAAAGAATATCCGGAAGAGAAAGAAGATATATGATTTCGGGGATGGCTGTTAGAAGCTGGTTGATTTCACCCCTTTTTCTCACCTTGTATCTTTTATACTGAACCCTTCCATTTCCTTAATGGAGAGTCTGTTGAGCCCATGTAATCTTATGAATGTTGAAAACAATGTTGTAACCTTCACTCCCGCCTGCTACAATCCAAATATTATTAATGAAAACCAAAGTTTGCTCCGGATCTGAATGTATCAAAATCTAATTGTTTGTCAAAAATTTGCAATTTAGGCCTACCTCTGGCAAAGAGAAGTCCCCCGCATACTAGTAAACACGTTTGTTTGAGAACTTGAACTAACTGATCTGCGTGTCCATTATTTGTGCAAACACTGAAACTGACTTCTGTTCTATTTATTTTTCTTTTCATTTCTTGCATTACTTTATTATTATTACCCCAAAGAAGAAGTTGGTTTTTATTGACCCAAAAATAGGCGGAACCACCATAAAACTTGAGATCGAAAAGGAAGATGTCTGCGATAGATAACCCGACCGAACACGCTTTGGTAAAAGATGATAGCCCAGGGCGATTAGGAGAAAATCATGATACTAAAAATGATGAACATGTTGCTAGGATAGCCCAAGAGATGGAATCATTAAGGGAGGAAGTACAATACGTTCGAGAATTGGTGCATCTGGTCGTGACGAATCTCCCACAACCACCCTATTTTCTTTCTCTAGATTCGATCCCCGGTCACTTTCCTTCAACTACTCGCCAAATCGCTATCATAGAACACCTCAAATCAAAGTCGTGGTCAGAGAACACCTCAAATGATCTTTATAAACTTGGGTATAAGATTTAAACCAATCTTAAGGTATATCTAAACCCCTTTGCAAAATAACCCATGCTTTTCTAAAGTCATACAAATAGTCGTTCTTATTTCAAAGGAGAAGCCTTTCAAACTTAGCCATTATTTAGCAAAATTTGAAAACATGAACATCATGGAAATATCTTTTACATTTCTTTCACTCATATAGCTATAAACATTTTAGATTTTACAAAAACCTATACTCCTTTCAAACGCATACACTATCTTTCAGAATGATGATTTCTAAAGCATAAACATAAGGTAAGTCGCACACTTTTAAGCACTAACTAAGTAGAATATGCACCTTTAATTCCCCATACCTAGTCTAATTCTTATGGAGCTACCTTAGTTAGATTATAAGGGGTTCCTAACACCTTCCCCTTAGAAGAACAAGAAACCTTACCAAAATCTCACCGGTTAGCAAACTTATAAGATAATAATTAAAATAGCTAAAATAGGTACCCTAGTATACCTACCTTTAAATATTAGGTGGAAACTCTCCTTAATCATCAACAGGGAAGTCACTAGTTGAATATTATTTTAACTCATCCAAAATAAGGTGCAATAGTTCTTACCTCTACTTCTGATACGGCTCGATAAATGAGCAATCTCTCTCCATCCCTGAGCTTCGACAACAAATGCGGTTTTTATAATTATGCTGTCAAATCATTTAATGCTTTTTGATAGTCATCAATCCATTCGAATTGATTTTGTTTATTCAGTAACGAAAAGAATTTGAAGCACTTACCCGAGGATTTATATATGAATATCCCTAGAGCTGCTACTCTCCTTGTCAACCTTTGTACTTCCTTCTTACTCATGAGTACATCTGGTATTACTTCGACTGCTTTTATTTGAGTTTGATTCACTTTGATACCCGTGTTAGAAACATGAAAACCTAAAAATTTACCTGAGGCTACACCAAAAACACATTTCTTCGGAATCAACTTCATGTTGTAATTGTAAAGTATTTCAAAGGTTTCGTTCAAATGCGTGAGATGATCCCCTGCTTGTGCTGACTTCACTAACATATCATCAATGTAGACTTCCATGACTTTGTAGCAATAATCCCCCTGTCTGTAATCAAAGAAATTTTTTCCTCGTTTAAGGGATCCATTTTTTTTATTATAACCAGAGTAAGCATCTAAAAATATTTAGAAGTTCATGACCAGTGCTAGAATCAATTAGTTGATCTATATGCGGTAGGGGAATGAATATTTGGGGCATGCTTTATTTAGGTCAATATAATCTATACACACTCGATTTACCTCTCGTATTGAACCGATATTATAAGACATGTCTGCATGAACCACTTGAAACTTAGTATCTTTGACGACACCCTCTACGAAAGTTGCTAACATAATTTCTCCTTTTGTTACAACACTTGAATTATCAAACCCAGACAATGATCGAGCCTTGGGCATGATATGATCAATTGTTTGCATCTCATTCACCACTCTTAACAGTATGATATTCACAGAGCCACCTGGATCAATCAAAACTCGTTTGACATTAGTATCATGAACAAGTAAATATATTACCAGAACATCGTTATGAGGGATGATCAAACCATCCACATCTTCATCGTCAAACGTTATATTATCTCCTTCCAAGACTTGGCGAACCTGCTTCCCGTGGGTAATTGAGATCTTGGTTGTCCTTTTCGCTGCCTTATATGTTACTTTGTTGACCTCCCACCCCCGCTTATAACATTCACCGTCCTCTTTGGTGATGGGGGTCTTGGTGGTTCTTGCTTATTTTTCATATAAGATTGCATTCCTTTTTTACTAAATAGGTTAGTGAGATAACCGTTTTTCAGTAAATATTCAACCTCTTCTTGTAAGAGCATGCAATCTATTGTTCTATGACTATGATCATAATGGAATTCACATCAGAATTCTTGGCTTTTTTTGCGGGAATTCATTCTCATCTCTTTAGACTATCGTACCTTATTACCCGTTCCTCTTAGTACAGCTACTAAAACGGGCGTACTATCACTTAAATTATAATCTCCTATTCTTGATCGGGAATTTCAATTGTTTTTCCTTACTGTATCCCGTAACTTTCCGAATCGGGACAAAGAATTTGTCTCCTTCAGTCTTGATCTTTGATCAAATCGTGCATGTTCTTGTTTTGATCTAGGATCTCGTGCGGTGGGTCCCATGTAAGGTTCATACCTATTTTTTTCAGATCTCCTTTATGATTCTGAACGTCTAGGTCCGAACCATTCCTCCGCTTCGGCTGAGACACCGCGGCGCCTTATAGTCGCAACTTTGTGTTATACCTATATAAACATCATTCCAAGTAGCAGCAGGAAATTCCCGCAGGCTTTCTTTTAATCTTCTCGTGGCTTCTAATCTTTTCTCATTCAAATTGCTTGAAAATGCCATAGCTTCCCACTTATCAGGTACACGCGATAACATCATTCTCTCCCGCTGGAATCGATCCACGAATTCTATGAGCAATTATGTATTCTCTTATTTTACCTTGAATATATCTTCCATTCTCTTCTCTACTTTTTGAGGCCCCCGAATGTGCTTTTATAAATGAATATGCAACCTCAATAAAAGAATGAATCGAATTTTCAGATAAGAGTGAATACCAAATTAATGCTACTTTTGTAAGGGTTTCGCCAAATTTCTTCACCAATACTAATTGATTTCCTGCTTGGTTAAACCGTTTCCCTTGACTCATGTAGTAAATGTGGTAACATGATCTCGTGGGTCAGTAGTCCCCATCATATTTAGGAATATCGGGCATCTTGAACTTTTTTGGTATTGGTAACGGTGTTGCACTTTGCTTTCAAGGTTGTTGTGAATACTTGTCATTATCCACTCCTTTAATCACGGGTGGTATTCCTGGTATCTGCTCTCTCCGCTCATTTTGTTCCTTGAGCTCTTTTTGCAAGGTTAGTACTAAATTTTGTAAATTAGAATTATTTAATGTACTTGATCCTCAAGCTCCAGAATTATTTGGTATTTCCCCACTTCTAGAGTTTTCAAGCCCTGAATGAGGGTTTTCCACAGTTGTATACATTGGTGGTGGAGCTTATACAAAACTTGACAGTCCACATGCAAAAGCACGCAAGGCTTCACCAATCTATTGAGCAATAAACTGCTTCAAATTATCTTTTCATCAATTTGATGTCTATTGTTACGATTAGGAGATCTTTCAAGTAAATTTTCTTGTGAACTGGGTGGAGTCGGTGGGTGTATGGTGTGGAGGATTTCCTCCTTGTTGCCTTCCTCGTTATCCATCACCCACCTGAAAAATTTCCCTCACTGTAATCATAATTCGTTGTTAAAGATAAAATATAGAGAGTGAAAAGATTACTAGATTTTTCGGTAACAAAACCAATTTGTTTAACCAAAAAATAATTTTTATGGTAAAAGCAAATAACAGAATAATACGGGTTTCTTATAAAAAAATTTACTTCATGTTTTCTAATAGTCAAACTTAAAAATAAAAGAAATAAAATATTGGGAGAATAAGGAAAAAAGAATCTTAGTGGTGATCGCAGTTTCTTCCCAGAATAAGATCTTCAAATAGTAGAGAGTAAATGTAAGTAATTGAAAATATTATTTCGTGAATTCTGTGTTGATCCCCCAAAACATGGAAAGAGAGGATTTATATAAGGATATAATATGTAACTGATTTTCCATATTTAATTCCCTCTCTTTACTAATATTAATTTCAATGATTGCCCCTTACTTGAGTAATTTGTAACGGTAATGGTAATAATAACCAATCACGCTAAATCAGGGATCATGTCGATTTCATTTCCATATTTTCGGCTATTAGTGGATCTTCCTTCTTTGTAGTCTTTAATTGTGCATCACGCACCTATCTTTTCTTTCCAAGTTATCAGATGCGGTTTCTTTGTAAACAACCCTGTGAGTGTTTTTCCCTTGCCTTTCTTTCAACTTCCGCTCTTCTTTATTGTTCTAACTCTTGTGCCATCTGTCAACGCATCATTAATTCACATGAAAAATCTTTTTTTCCGCCAATACAATTATCATTCTTTTAGAGGAGAGATAACAACTAATTTATTCAAATGTTAATTATGATACTAATGTCTTTGGGTTGGTTGTCACTATATGTACCGAATCTATCGATAATTTAATTTGATTATTTTCTCTTTATGGGTGGTAGATCATTGGAGCTGAAGCTGAACAGGCAAAGTACTGCTCTCATTTACTCATTATTATCGCTCTTGCCTAGTTAAAAAGAGAAAATTATATTTCAGGGAATCTAGTCAAATCTTGCTAATATACTTGTTTACCCGTAAAATGGTACAGTTGAATTTGTATGTGGTTTCTAGACAAGTGAACTAATTTGATCTTGAAATAATGCAATAATTGAAAAAATATACAATACTTAGCCTTAGAATGTAGATGAAACAGCAGAGATGACAGTTCAGGGAACAAAGTTTCCAGGAACAAGGTTTCCGGGCACAGCAATGATGAGATCAAAAATCAGGAAAGTAAGATTGTATTAAGGTTTGTATAGAATGTAGTATCTGTTTAGCCAGAAAATTCGTCTCCTTTACAATGATACTTGGGATCACTATTTATAGTCATGTCTAGGGAAGGAGGTCCTAGGATCGTGCCCTCCTTTAATGTCAATTATGAGGGTCGTTGATGAAGATGTAACGGTGAATACCAAGTTCTCTATAATGGGTCGTCACTCTTAATGTTGCAGAATATTCCTTACTAAATGCTTTTGGACGCAAAGCATTTAATAGACCTTTATGAACGATATCCCTTCCGGTGACAAGCGGAATGACTGCGTTCGGTCCTCGGCCATCCCCGTTTTGGGTTCCACGGGTCTTTTCTTTAGATGACCACGTGCCATATCATATTTCACCCTATATATATAGTCCCACTGCTTTCTGGTGACATAACTTTGTGTTATCGGGGAAATTGGTAGAAACACTATTTTGGCGGGAATTATTATAACTCCCTCTAAAGGATTCTGACGGTTGATTCGGCGCACGTCTCTCTGCATTTAATGCCCCGAACACGCGTCATCCCATGATTCAGCACAGCTTTTTCCGATTATCGAGGTAATCATGGCCATGAATTTAGCCACCAAAATTTTACTTATATGCATCATTCTTTTCCTTTGCGATTCATAATTTCTCAAGCTTCTGATTTGCATATTTATTTTCCATCCTCTCTCTAATTCTCTTAAAAAAAACCTTTTCCTTCTTCTTATTCAATGGCTTCTACCTTCAAACGTGTTGGTTCTTCAACGAACAAGAACAAATCCGAGGACTCTGCTCCTCCATGGGTTCCATCATCCCAAGAAAACTCAGTACCATAAAGGACTTCGAAGAGAAATTCCCTACTGCTAACCCTCCTACATGGGGTGTTAGTAAGTAACCTTCTTCCATTCGTCCTTCCTGTATTCCTACTCTAAAGGAAGACTGTCGCTGCCATGAGTTGGATATCATTACTCCTGATCTATCGGAGCGTGTGACCCTTCCCAAGGAAGCTTTTACATACTTTTACATGTATCCCTTTACTTTGGGTGCATTTTCTTTGAGTGAAGAGCTTGATTCTGTGATTTCGGAATTTTGCCTTCGCTATCAAGTGTGTCTGGCAAAGGTACGTCCTTCAGAGTGGACGATTGTCGCCTGTCTTTGGCGCTTGTGCCACGAGGCTGGAGAGGATCTAACATGAGCTCGTATGATGAATCTCTACTCCCCCAAGATCTTCCGTGAGGGTATGATAAACCTCT
Source organism: Nicotiana knightiana (assembly GCA_005239525.1). NCBI lineage: Eukaryota > Viridiplantae > Streptophyta > Magnoliopsida > Solanales > Solanaceae > Nicotiana > Nicotiana knightiana. The sequence continues at coordinate 47,946 of ML434046.1, read as the reverse complement.
GCAAATGTGGTCATCATGCTCTGTTGACTAGCATGGATGATGGTAACAACCGTGGGTGAACGGAACGGTTCGTTGCAGTTGCCACAAATAATATCATTCCGAAAACGGCTTCATCCTTTTCGACCGGTTGGAACCACACTCGTAAGATCTTTATTTAATATATTTTCTTTCACTAAATATTCTTCTATGGTTGTACCAACTCTTGACCTTTCGCATGTTTCAGCAACTCGATGGATCCCACCAATGGTGGAAGGCTTGGACTGGTGGGTTTAGAAGATTTTGGATGTTACGACACCCGAAACTCACTTTTAGAAAGAACTGGCCCTTAAATACGGGCGGAAGGCCAAATCATGGTAATTTGAACTTACCTTGCTTCCTTTTTTTTGTATATGGAGAACTTGGTTGAACCCTTCTAACTTGTTCATGAAATTAGGTCTACCTGTGGGCTTTGTTGTTGTCCCCGAAGAGGACATCTTGGGTGATCCTATTGATGTGGCGAGGCTGCTTCAAGGTACTCGAACAAGTATCTCTAGGCCAGTTTTGGGCGCAAACACTTCTTTACCGAGTCCCTGACCGGAGGGCAAGCAATGAAGAGAAGACGTTCCTCCGCGGCCAGGGAATAAAATAAGAAGGCAAAGACTGATGCCCCCAATTCATCTCTGGTGGTGATGGTGACTGATCCTCCTTCCGGGCCGGTCATAAACACCGTGATGATTGACGATGATGGAAAAGCTAGTGATGAGGTAGCTTCTCTACATATAAGGCCGCGATCCTCATCATCTCAACAGGATGCTCGACCTGTTGAGACAGTCACACCAACTGAGGATGATGTCTCGGCACTTTGTGTGATTTGGTAAAAATTGCCAACTCCTATTTTCGGGCCCTAATTACTATGCCCGGTACTGTGAGGCTAAGTACCGAGTACTTGGAATCTTTGGTTGGCGAGCATCCAACAGCCAACACTGCATTTGATGCAGCTGATTCTCACTCTTCAACTCCACCTTCACCAATACCAGCAACTGCTACATCACTTCCATCTTCATCCACTCTTCCACCAAAAATTGCTACATCACCTCCATCGGACGCACGTGACCATGAAGAAGGTGTTCCTCTTTTACAATCCCCAGTTCATGGGAATTTGGGGAAACATTATGCTGCCCCTTCTAAAGATCCACAAAGGAGGAGGAATGTTTCTCTTTCGGTCTCTAGCGAATGCAACTTGCTATCCCGGCCGGTGGAGCTTGCTAATTATGTGAAGCCTTTGGCTTTAGAAAAAGACTGGGAAAAGATTCAGGCACTCTCAGGAGAGTGTTTGTTGAACAACGACGTAGCAGTACATTTCGTTCTTCCTTTATTACTTCTTCTATTTTTGGGTGTAAGTGTATCCTGAATTTTACCCTTCTTACTTTGTAGGCCAACTTTCTTGATTACGAGGTCCTTTAGAGGTTTATTCATGAAAAGGAAGAGATTACCTCCACACGGGATCAATTTTTGGCAGAGTAGGAGCAATATGTTGCTCACTTTTCGAAACTGGAAGCTAGAGATACTGAGTATGTTGTATTGGAATCTCGTTTGCAGTAAAGCGAACAAGAAGTAGTAACCCTTAGCCAAGAAATTGATCCGCTGAGGGTTAGATTTGACGAAGCCAGGGCCAAATGGGTTGAAGTCCTTAACACTATCCTTGCTGCAACCGATCGTGAGGCTGTAACTTAGAGGCAGCCTTGAACTCAAAAATTGAAGAGCTTGTTGCTGCGAGGAAAAACACGCTTAGCTAAAAGAGAAGTACATGAAAACTATCGAGCATAATAGTCTCTTTAGTTCAACTGTCTGTGACTTTGATGGCAGCCTCAAATCTGCTAGGTCTGCCTGGGAAAACCTTTCTGCCGAGTTAACCCAACTCAAATAAGAACTCAAGAACTAAGTGGCTTCCCTCATTGTTGAAAAAACTTATGCCATGTACAGCATGAGGATAAAAACCTTAGAAGAGGCCCAAACTTGTATCATTGACTTTGACGCCTAAATTGCTAAGGCCCGAGAGCTTGAGTTGGCTGCTAAAAATGGACTCCTAGTGCAATCTGATGCTCCTAATTCTTCTGGTTCCAGTTATGAGTTTTCGGGAACTGAAGAGGGACCGAAAGGCGACGATGCTGAAGACCAGACTGGGGAAAACGTCGAGCCATCAGTGAACCCACCTACTTCACCCGGGAATGCGAACACTTCTCTTCCTCCTGGTTCTGGAGATGCTGCAGTTTAGCTTTTCTTTTCTTTTTCCCATTTTGTACTTTTAATATTTTGGCATGTTCTTGAAAATAAAGACATATTTTTTATCAAGTATCATTTGGGTCTTACTTTCTTTTGAATATCCATGCAAGTCTTTAACCTTTGCATTTGCTCAAGAATTCTGCGCACGTTTTTCTTTTCGCACTTTACTATGTATAGTCTTGGATGTGTTTTCCTCGAAGCACTTTGGTTTCGAACAGTATCCCTTTTTTGTGAGGGTCTCTAAAAGTATTTGCGTAAGTTTACCTTTTACGTCCTTTTTATATGTGGCTTCAGATGTATTTTCTTCGATGGCATTTTAGATTCCGGGCATAGATTCTTTCAGAACCAACCCTTTAACGTGAGGGTTTTTTATAAGATCGGGCCCTCTTATATTTACGGTGCTCTTAATGAGGACGTATCATGTTCATTATGACACTAACATTAAAAGTACGTGTTTAGCTTTCAAATGACAAAGTTAATTCATCGTTCGGACAAGAAACAAAAGGATTTCATTTTATTCCTTCTATTTTTTTTAAAAATACGTAAGCATTTGCTATGCTGAAAAGAAATTTCCATTACTTGTGTCTATCTTGTACAACTTGTTTCTACGGGGCTAGCTGCGTATACCCTAGTCCTGATGATGCATTTTGTTTTCGGATTTTCGTTCCCCGGTTGACGTGGTAGTCATTATTGATGTATCCTCATATCATTCCCCTCCAGTGTTCGAATGCGAAGAGTGCGAATTGGAAAATCGGAAGTCTTGTATCTTCGAAGATTCCACTAATGAATTACTAGATAATCCTCTACTTGGTAACACACTTTACTTCCCCTCAGAAATTTATGCTATCGAGTGAAGGACTATCTAATAACCCTCTACTGGTTTGTGCTCGTGAATAGTCGGGTAATCTTTATTTGGTAGCAAACTTAACTTCTCGGTGGGAATTTGCTATTGAACCAAAGATTATCTAACCATCCCTGAGTGGAAGCTCATTTGTTTTCCTTGCTATCAAAGGTCTTATTGATGGTGTCTTTGTAGTATGCTTTCTGTTACAACCTCCTTAAAAACCTTGCCAGGAAAACCCAATTGGGACAAAAACTGAACGAAGGAAAAAAGAGTGCAGCACATACTTTCTGCTTGAACAATATTCATCAGCAATAATATCTTTTGAGGTGTCCCTTGTTCTAGTTGCTAGGCAACTTGTTTCCATTCTGATTCTCCAAATCGTATGAACCTTTCCGAGTGATAGCTGAAATCCGGTAGGGATCTTCCCACGTTGGACCTAGATTCCCCACGTTGAGCTCCCGGGTATTTTGGGTTACTTTCCTCAAAACCAAGTCTCCTACTTTGAAATAACGGAAGTTGGCTCTTCGATTATAATATCGCTCCATTCTCTGCTTTTGAGCTACCATTATTATATTCGCCAAGTCCTTGCGTTCCTCGAGCAATTTCAAGTTGATTAACATTGCTTCGTTGTTCGATTCTTCATCTGCCTGAAAATATCTCAAAGTGGGTGCACCCACTTCCACCAAAATTAGGGCTTCAACACCGTACACGAGGGAAAAAAAGGGATTTCTCCTGTACTTGATTTGGCCGTTGTTCGGTAGGCCCATAAAACTCCGGGAAACTTTTTCGGGCCATTTGCCTTTTGCTGCTTCCAACCTTTTCTTGAGGTTTTGAATAATCACTTTGTTTGTTGATTCCGCTTGACCGTTTGAGCTCGGATGATAAGGAGAAGATGTGATCCTCTTTATCTTCAAATCTTCGAGGAACTTTGTAACTTTTGCACCAATAAACTGCCCATTTTCGCATGCTATCTCTTTTGGTATTCTGAACCTGCAAATTATATTTTCCCACAGGAAATCGACCATTTCGCATTCTCCGATAAGGATCTGCTTCCACCCATATAGAAAAATAGTCAGTCAGAATTAAAAGACACCTTACCTTTCTGGGAGCCGGTGGCAGTGGTCCGACGATGTCCGTCCCCCATTTTATGAACAACCATAGGGACAGAACTAAATGTAAGGGTTCTGCTGGTTGGTGTACTAGTGGTGCATAACATTGGCACTTATCACATTTTCGTATGAAGTTTTTAGCATTTTGTTCCATGTGAGGCCAGTAATATCCTGCCTGTACCAACTTCAGAAACAAAGAATCTACGCCTGAGTGATTGTTGCACATACCTTCATGGACTTCTCTCATGACATAATTAGTTTATGACACTCTTAAATATCGGGCCAGCGGGCCTTGGAAAGATTTTCTATACAATTGGCCTTTTTTAAAGCTATAACGTGCAGCTTTGGCGCATAACTCCCGTGATGCTTTGGTGTCTTAGGGAAACTTCCCGTGCTCGATATATTCTATTATTTCATTTCTCCAGTCCCAGACCAGACTAGTTGAATTTACCTCATAGTAACCATTTTTGTCTAGGACTAAGTTCATTAGTTGCACTACCCGTCCTAGACTCTGATTCCTTTATTTCTGTCGATGGTCCTAAGTTTTCTAATGCATCCGCCTCTGTGTTATTCTCCCTCAGGATATGAGTAATTGACCACTCCCCGAATCGTGCCAAAAACGCCTGGACCTTTGCCACGTATTGTTGCATACGTTCTTCTTTGGTATCAAAGATCCCGTAGACCCGATTTACCACCAGTTGTGAGTCACATTTTCTTTAGAAACCGCGAGGTAGATTAGAAATGTTGCACCTTCTATGTCGTGTTCTCCTTCCCTCTGCTACTAGAAACTGAAATTGCATTCATCTCCCTTGCCGCTAGTTGATCACCTCTAATCTGCTTGATTCCTTCGAGGATTGGAAACTTAAGCAATTGGTGTGTGTTGAAGGGTAAAACTTTCATCTCATGTAATCATGGCCGTCCCTGGATGATATTATATCCTATATCATCATCTACTACTTTGAAGAGAGTTGTTTTCATTACTCCTTCAGTGTTCGTGAGCAGCAAAATCTCTCCCCGGGTCGTCACGCTCGCAAGGTTGAATCCAGCGAGGAGGTTTGTTGCCTGAATAATGCTTCCGGTGAGTTTAGCTTGATCCAATACTGTCAATTGTATGATATTATCCAAACTCCATGGATCCACTACAGCACGTTTAATCTTAAAATCTAACACATTTACAAAAATTACTAGTGTGTCGTTGTGTGGTAACAACAATCCATCTGTATCCTCCTTCGTCAAAGTGATATCGTCTTCCTGGAGTCTTTTACTATGAGTTATTGATATTTACGTCTTCTTCGCTTCCGAAAAGGTGACCCGTTAATCTCATTCTCCCCAAAGATCATAATGATCGTTTGATGGTGGAGGTTCTTCTCTTTCTTTCGAAGGTTACATGTTCTCTCTGTTACGGCCATAATTATTCTTAGCTTGGTCACCCAAATATTCTCTGAGGTGACCATTCTTCAATAGTGTTTCCACCTCTTCCCGAAGGTGTCGGCAGTCCCATGTTCGGTGGCCGTTCGTCCAATGGTATTCACACTATAAGTTGGGATCCCTCTAGCTGGAATCAGATCTCATAGGTCTCAGGAATCGTGCCTCTTTAATGTTTCTCATGGCTAACACCAGCTCCATTATACTGACATTAAAGTTATATTCTGGTAACTTGGGATAAGAAGGATCCCGAGATCCCAACATCTCTTTATCCTGGAGTGATATATTGTTTCGAACACGATCGGTCCCTCTATCAATGGTGAACTTGTTTGCTACCTGGAAGTTTCTGCCATGGCCTTCGGTCCGCTCGTAAGGCAAGAACCGGCCCCTCGAAGTCCGTCTGTCTGCGTCGTAGTCTTCCTTTGATTTTTCTCTACTTTTCTCCCATCCTTTGGACGATGATGTAGAACCGCTTGGTCATATTCGATCCTTATCTTTGACTTGTACTGGTTTTGGACATCTGCCCAAGTTGTTGCTTGAAACTCAAGTAGGATCTCCTTCAACTTCCATGAAGCGTCTGAGCTTCTTGGATTCAATACTCTGGTGAATGCTTCAGCTGCCTTTTTATCCGGGACAGCCGGGAGCAACATTTTTTCTTTCTGGAATCGGGGTAACGAGCTCTCATAATAATTCTGATTCTCCTTGTGCGATCATGAATATGTCGGCCTTCTAGGCTTGTACTTTTCTGGACTCAGCATGAGCCTTGATGAAAGACTCCGCGAGCATCTCAAAGGAATCTATGGAATGCTCGGGTAATAATGAATTCCACGTTAGAGCTCCCCTTATGAGAGTTTCTCTAAATTTCTTTAGCAACAAAGATTCAATTTCGTGAGGAGATAAATCATTTCCTTTTACCGTCGTTGTGTAGGTGGTAATATGCTCCTATGGGTCTGAAGCCCCATCATACTTTGGTATTTTTGGCATTTTGAACCGCTTCGGGATTAGTTCAGGTGTCGCACTCTGCTTGTACAACAATTGAGTATGCTTCTTCAAGTGCGGGACTTTAAATATTGGTGGCGCACCCAGGATTTGGTCCATGCGGGGGTTTACTTCCCTCATAAATCGTAAAAGTTCATTTTTGAACGGGTCGTTCTCGTTGTTGAGACCGGATCTGCTCCCCCCGGCTGTGTCAGAGTCGACTTCACCCTTAGGAGTGTTGTTGTCAACTCTCTGCATTGTTTGGTTTGCGGGAACATTAGGAGGAATTGGATCTTGTCTGCTTGCATTATTTGAAGTCCCCTATAGCGCCTGCTTCAGTTCCGTCATAACCTTATTCTGCCATATGAGATGGCCTAGAATGATCGCCTGTTGCTCTTGCATGAGCCTCACTGCATCCATGACATGCTCCTCATCAGTATCATTAGGAGTTGTCTCCCTAACTTGTCGAGGGTACTGTCTGTCATGAGCCTTGATGAAAGAATCCGCGAGCATCTCAAAGGAATCTATGGAATGCTTGGGTAATAATAAATACCATGTTAGAGCTCCCCTCGTGAGAGTTTCTCCAAATTTCTTTAGCAACAAAGATTCAATTTCGTGAGGAGCTCAATCATTTCCTTTTACCGCCATTGTGTAGGTGGTAATATGCTCCTATGGGTCTGAAGCCCCATCATACTTTGGTATTTTCGACATTTTGAATCGCTTCGGGATTAGTTCTGGTGTCGCACTCTGCTTGTATAGCAATTGAGTATGCTTCTTTGAGTGCGGGCCTTTAAATATTCGTGGCGCACCCAGGATTTGGTCCATGCGGGGGTTTACTTCCCTCATAAACCGTAAAAGTTCATTCTTGAACGGGTCGTTCTCGTTGTTGAGACCGGATCTGCTCCCCCTGGCCGCATCAGAGCCAACTTCATACCTGAGAGTGTTGTTGTCGACTCTCTACGTTGTTTGGTTTGCGGGAACATCGGGAGGAGTTGGATCTCATCTGCTTGGTTTGCGGGAATATCGGGAGGAACTGGATCTCGTCTGCTTGCATTATTTGAAGTCCCCTATAGCGGCTGCTTCAGTTCTGTCATAACCTTATCATGTCGCATGAGATGGCCTAAAATGATCGCATGTTGCTCTTGCAGGACCCTCACTGCATCCACGACATGCTCCTCATCAGCATCATCAGGAGTTGTCTCCCGAACATGTCAAGGGTACTGTCTGTCATGCACCGGCGTGGCGTCATTTCCCTCATTATGGGTGTAACTAATTGAATCCTCAAAATGAGGCTGATCCCCTCGAATTTCAGGGTTGTGCGTGTTGTTAACATCGTCATCTGCCATTTTTGATGATTTTTTCTAAGACAAAATAATCAAATCATATTAGTAAAAAAGGCAAGGATCAATTTAATTGCGCGACTGTCTAGGCCCACGATGGGCGCCAAATTGTGTAATCGTAAAACAATACAGTTGAATTTGTACGTGGTTTCTAGACAAGTAAACTAATTTGATCTTGAAATAATGGAATAATTGAAGAAATACACAATGCTTTGCCTTAGAATTTAGATGAAACAACAGAGATGACAGTTTCAGGAATAAAGTTTCCAGGCACAACAATGATGAGATCAAAAAGCAGAAAAGTAAGATTGTATTAAGATTTGTATAAAATGTAATATAAGTTTAGCCAGAAAATTCGTCTCATTTACAATGATAACTGGGATTATTATTTATAGCTATGTCTAAGGAAGGAGGTTCTAGGATCCCGCCCTCCTTTAATGTCAATTATGAAAGTCATTGATAAAGATGCAATGGTGAAGATAAATGTCAAATTCTCTGTAGCGGACCATCGTTCTTAGTGCTACATAATATTCCTATTAAATGCTACCGGACGGAGAGCAATTAATACAGCGTTATGAATGTTTTCCTTTCCGGTGACAAGCAAAATAGTTGCGTTTGGTCCTCGACCATCCCCGTTTTGAGTTTACCGGACGAAGAGCAATTAATACATTGTTATGAACGTTTTTCTTTCCGGTGACAAACAAAATAGCTACGTTTGGTCCTCGACCATCCCCATTTTAAGTTTTTTTAAATTTTCGAAAATTCTGAAATACAACTTCAAAGTTTAAAGTTTTTGTGGCCAAACACTCCTCACATAATATAAATTAAAGGGAGTATTATTTCCAACTATCCAATCACAGATCAACACATATCAACTTTACCAAATGGAATCTTTAGGTCTTTCAATCTTAAAGGGTAAACCAACAGCTAAGTATACGAGGCAGAACTACCGAGGCCACTCGTTTAGAACCAACAATGAGTCTTCCATTAGAGAAAGGCGATAGTTCCTCCAACTTTACGCCCAAGACTGAGTTGCAGGAAGTGATTTCAGGTGAAGATCAAGTCAGGCGAGCTCAACTCAAGATGCAGTTTCATGGTACGAGAAAGGAGGATCATGAGGCCATCGATTCCTACGTCAAACAATTGAAATCCATAGCCGATTCTCTAGCAGCGATCGACAGTTCTATACCAGATCCAGACATGGTGTTGCAACTTCTCGCCGGTTTACCATCTCATGAATACTTACCCTTCCAAAAGACAATATCATCTCAGTTTCCTCTCCCTACTTTTCAAGAGGCTTGTTCCATGCTTTACATGTACGAGACGTTATTGAAGGAGCAAACAAATCCAAACAGTAATAATTCATCGGAGGAGAGAAAAGAGAAATTTGAAAAGATGCTTGCTATATTTAATACAGTAACAAGTGTGGCTTCAACGGCATGGGATCTTTGGAATGTATTTGGAACCTCAACAGCAAATACTGGAAACAAGAAAAATACAAAAAGACCTAATGCAGGAAGGGGAAATTATCATAAAAGAGGTTTCCGCAACTCTGCTCGGAAGTAGTTGATCAAAGCTTCAATCCATGTGTAGAAAGTATACGAAAAGATTGTGTTCACCTTTTTCGATTTGGATCTTTGGCTTTTTTTTTATTGTCGTTTAATTTCTAGACTGCTTATTTGTAAGCTCATATGCTACTCAACATGTTTTTGAAGTTTAGCTAATTTCATTTCATTGTCGTTAATGTTTTACTCTTCGGTCTTAAAACCTTCTAAATCGAAGAATGGCTATATTGGATTTGGGTAGAGTTTATCTTCTTACTTACGTAAAAACACGAGAATTTAGCTTCCGTTCGGCCATAAACTTTTCTTTTCAAAAATATTTTGAAGACATTTTTTGTTTGTATAAAGTAATCAGTTTCTAGTTTATTAAGTTTTGAAAGTTTTCTACTTATAAAATTTTAATTTTTTTTTAAATAAAATGCATGTCAAAACACAACTTTAATTATAAAATTTATTTTTCACATTTAAGTCCAAATGGTGGCTTAGATTTAGTTCATGACATCATATCCATTTCTTGAACCTTCAGTTTCGGGTGACCATGTTAGCGTAAACCCAAGGTTTAGATTAAAACCAACATTAACACACCATAATTTCATGAAAATTAAAATTTAACTGAGCAATTTCAAACGAGGAAATGGGCGAAAATAAAAGACCATCTGTTCGAAGGGAAATTTTGAGTAGAGAACGAAATCTCTACTGTCCAATGTTAAGGAAATGGTAAAAGGCCACGTATTAATTAGGGAGCATTTGGTAAAGTACTCTCTTTGATTTGTTTTTGATCATTTACAATGTTATTATAAATATATATTATATTATGGACAGTGGCGGACCCAAAATTTTATGCAAGCGGGTTCAATCTTAGAAGTATATAACTATAGTCGGAAAATAGTAGTTGTCAAGTGGATTCAAATAAATATTTATACAAAATTTACACAACTTTAATCCTAATTTATACATATACACAATATTATTTTTTGATGAAATTGAACCCGCTAGCCACCACTTGGGTCCGCCACTAATTATGGATGTTCGTTTAATACTCCGTTATAAATAAGCTTCCTGAAGAAGCTTATCCATATGGGATTCCGCCGTAAATATGTTTATCTATTTGGTACTCTATTGGAAATAAGGCTCCTGAAGAAACTTATCATTTTGGTACTCCGTTATGGTAGAAGATTATCTATATCTGGTGCGGTAGCAGCTTACATAACAGCTTGCAGTAGCAACTTACACGCAGCTTGAAGTAGCAACATACAAGCAACTTACAAGCAGCTTACACAACAGCTTACAAGCAGCTTACACAACAACTTGCGTAGCAGCTTACACAATAGCTTGCATAGCAGCTTACACAACAGCTTGCAGTAGCAGCTTACACATCAGCTTCCTTTCTTCTATAAATAGAGGAGACTTCATTTCACTATGTACATCAGTTTGAAAGTTGAATAATATATCAATCTCTCTCTACTTGTCTTCTGTTTATTTACTTTACAGTCTTTATTTTATAACACGTTATCAGCACAAGACTCTGCCATTTCGAGCAATTACTTCGAATTTACCTTCTAAATCAGTGTTCATCTCCGATGAAAGGCGACACTCTTACATTCGTGGTTAGATATTGTTCATTCCAAGCATCATAAGGCTGATTGTATTTTTGATGTGGCGAGCTTTTCTTCTCGGCGGTAGTGATGTGGATATCACTTACGTCTGGAGTGGCCAAATTTGTGTAAAGTAATTTGAGCCTTTTGCTTATTTTTGGTTTAATATCTTTATCATCGCTTGCTTGGTTATATGCTACGTATATAGTACCTATTTTAGTATTTTTTTTAATCCTTATTATCTTAATAAAGAATTACAAAGTGGATAACATTGTTAGATCAACTTAAATTCCAGCAGAGTGCGCAAGAAATAGACAACCACCTGAAGTGGTTATGTTTCGTATATCTCATTGTAACTAAATTTTGTTAATCACCAGAAGTGGTATATGCCTTGTCACGACCCGATATGGCTCTTAGGCCCAGGGAAAGTCCACCCCAGAATGTACATAATCATTGGTGACCGTAGTCACTCCGTACTGAGGAAAAAGGCCAATCCAGCCCCACGGAGAAAGTCCATCTTTGGAATACAACACTCGGACAAGATCCATATCCAGGGACGATCCATCCCTCACATAACATCCACTTCGGACACGATCCATGCCCAGGGAAAATCCATCCCTCAACATCAATGCGCTCACTGGGGGTGTAAAGACTCCGGAGGGCTCTAGCAGCCCAAGTGCCATATCAAGCCAACGAAGGCATGATTTAATATCGCTGCGGTGTGCAGTCCATTCTCATACTGTCTCAATAACAAGCTCTCGGCCTCACTCTGTCATTACTCTTCAGTCTCACTCACATGGATCACAGATGCCTCCACTAGCCCGAAACAATGATAAGTATGCATATAATTAACAATACTGAGTGTCACGACCCGAATTACCCTCCGAACGGTCTCGTGACGGCACCTAGTCCCTACGACTAGGTAAGCCTAAAACTTGCGAAAAATAAGGCAAAAAAATAATAGAAACAGTAAAGTAGAAGCATACTATAAAAATTTTAGCCGCTCGGCATTTACAGCTTTTACTTTCCCAAAACCCGGATCATCACAAAGTCACAAACTCTGAACTACTATAGCTCTATACAAGTAAATAAGGAAAATGTATCTATATATCTCCTATATATGTATTAGAGTAGGAAGGGGACTCGTGAGATCCTGCGGACGCAGTAGAATTGCCTCGGGCGGTCTCCTATACAGCTGCTAGGATGCGCCTAGCCACTGTACTGTGTGCTGGTACCTGGATCTACATGGGGAAAACATGCGCAGGAAAGGGTGTGAGTACTCCACATTCGGTACTCCATAAGTGCCAAGCCTAACCCTAGTCAAGTAGTGACGTGGTCAGATTGGGGCTCTACTGAGTTTTAAAACAAGTCAATATAAATTTAAAACAGTGAAATATAGATAAGCAGTGATAAACAGGATTAATGGAAACTGAAAGAATTAATAACAGAAAGAGAACCCTCGGCTCAGCACATCATATATCTCAACAGTAAATTTGCAATGTAGTAAAAGGGGAAAGCTCCCGGATCTCAGTCTGTACTCCCAATTTAAATATGCTATACAGTACAGGGGAAAGCTCCCAGATCTCCATCTGTAGTCCCATTTTAAATATGTGTTTCAGTATAGGGGGAAAGCTCCCGGATCTCGGTCCGTAGTCCCAATTTAAATATGCAATGCAGTACATGGGGAAAGCTCCCGGATCTCGGTCCGTAGTCCCAATTTAAATATGCAATGCAGAAGTATGTCGGATACGGCTTAATTAAACAGTTCAGGAAAAACAACAGGCAAGAATAGAGTAAAACTACCTAAGCATGGTGCAACTAGTAGCAAATAAGAGGAAATCAAGTAAGGACAGGTAGGCATGCTTATTCTTAAGCTATTTACTCAATTAAGACAGGAAACAGTAATATAGGAATGAGAATGAGTGATTGCATGGAAGGAAAAATGGAATTTTAGCAACAATGACCTGTGTACGCACTCGTCACCTCACGTACACGGCGTCCACGTAACAAAATCAGTATAAAAATGCCTAAAGGGAAGTCCCCAACAAAGAGTTAGGCAAGCCACTTACCTTGACTGCGCTATTCAACTCAATACACGCTCTTGCCACGAGTATCTGACTCCGGGTGGCCCAAATCTATTCAATTCGATTGCATAATGTAAATATCACTTCAAGGAACTAAAATAGCTAATTATTTCTAAGCTAATACGCAAAATTAGGAAATTCGCCCAAAAGGTCCCCCAGGCCCACGTCTCGGAATCGGGTAAAATTTATATTTCCCGAACATCCATTCGCTCATGAACTCACTCGAACAAGAATCAACAAAATCCGACGTCTAAATCTCCCTAAATCCTAAGATTTCTACTTGGGGAAGTTTCATCCCAATTTCAAGGTTTTTCATCCAATTTCATTGATTAGATTGAGGAAATTGATAGAGATTATTGATATACAAATGGATTAAGGTGAGAAAACGTTACCTAAGATTCTCCTCTTCAAATTCCACTGAAAATCGCCAAATCCTGAGCTCTCAATCGATTTTGGAGTTATGAATTTCAAGCCCTCGGATTTTGGTATAACCAACCCAGGTATTTTGCACCTGCGACAATAGGATCGCACCTGTGCTGCCGTACCTGCAGAAACACAATCGCAGGTGCGGAAACTCATTAAAAGACCTGGGGTCGCACCTGCAGTGGCTGGGTCGCAGGTGCGGCTCCGCACCTGTGGATATTCTTCCACGCCTGCGAGTCGGGGCAGCCTAAGCTACGTCTGCACCTGCGTGCACCCCCTTCGAACCTGCGTGTCCGCACCTGCGGAAAAACCATCGCAGGTGCGAGACACCAGAACCAGAAATGGTTCAGCTGCTCTTAAGGTTCCAAATTCACCCGTTGGGCATCCGAAGCAACCCCGAGGCCCCCGAGACCTCAACCAAACCTACCAACTAACCCTAATACCTTGTTCAAACTTGTTCGAGTCTTAAAAACACATCTCATAACATCAAAATCATGAATTATGTATAGATTCAAGCCTAAGGACTTATGAAATTTCTAGAATTCACATCCGATGCCGAAACACATCAAAACTCATCCGAATGACCTCAAATTTTTCACACATGTCACAATTGACATTACGGACCTGCTTTCGCTTTCGGAATTCCATTCCAAGCCCGATATCAAAATTTCACCTATCGGCCGAAATTCTAACTTTCGCCAATTCTAGCCTAAATCTACAACCGACCTTGAAAACACATTCCAAACACGCTTCTAACCCCGAAATCACTCAACGGAGCTAACGGAGCTGACAGAATTCCATTCTAGATCTGTCTTCACATAGATCTAGCTATGACAAGATTTCTAAAGCTAAATTCAACATTTATGGACTATGTGTCCAAAATCACTCTGGATTTCATCGAACATAAATAGACATGGGAGAAGCGGTTATTAAGGGATCGGGGCGCTAACTCTCAAAATGACCGACCGGGTCATTACACTGAGACTGAGATATTAAGTGATATGCTATAATATGACTGAGTATATGAAATCAAATAATCACAAAATGAGACAGTAATATACGACCACTCGGGTCTCAGCATTTTCGGCGTGAAGCCTAGCATTTATACTTAACATGATTTCTAACGTGTTCACAATTACCACATTAACAGAAGCACATATATCGTCAGGGAATAATCACTAAGTGGTGCTATGGGATAAGCCAGGCCACAAATACTCGATGAACGCCCGCACACCCGTTACTTGGCATGTGCGTCACCTCAATTATAGTCGTAAATCATTTAGCTCGGGGTTTCGAACCCCCAGAATCAAGTTTAGAAACGTTACTTACCTCAAAACCAGCTAAAATACTATTCTGCAGTGCCTTTTCCTCTAAACTCGGCTTTTGAGTGCTCCAAATCTACCAAATTCAGATTTTTATCATCAAATTATGCTAAAGGAATGAATTCCAATTGAAAAGTACCAAATTTAGCTCAAAACCCAAAATTAGCCAAAACCTGACCCACCAGGCCCGCATCTCGGAACTCGACAAATTTTATACCAAAATATTCTTCATCATCTCACGAGTCCGCACATATAAAGAACGCTAAAATCAGAGTTCGTTTGACCCCTCAAATCGATCCCTAAATGTCTCATAATCTCAAGCCCTAACCTCTTCTTTTCTACTCATTTTCATGAATTAAACATTGATATTATGTTCCTTAATCACCTATAATCGAGTTTGGGTCCAAAACACTTACCTCAATGACAACGATGATTTCCCCTCTTCAAAATCGCCTCCAGGCTCTTTTCCCATTCAAAAATGGTGTTAAAAGGTCTAATAGTTGTAGAGAGTTTATTTAAATACTGCCTAGTCCTTCCTTCACTGCGATCGTGAAGAACAAATCCCCCGGGCCCTCCAACGACCCTACACGATCGCAGCACAAGCCACACGATCGCGATTCAATAGAACCTCAACCCACGCGATCACAACCCAACACACGCTATCGCGAAGAATAGTTGACCCCACTCCCCACGTGCGTGACTAACCCTACGCGATCACACCAATGAACACGCGATCGCACTGACCAACGCTACTTACCTTCGCGATCGCACACCTTCTCACACGATCGCGATTCACAAAAATGACCGGGCTCCAGGTTACTCTACGCGATCGCGGACCATTCCTCGCGATCGCAGTAAACAATGTGTTGTTGCACTTACACCAACAAAACAACAGATTCCCTAAGGCCCGAAAATGCCCGTTAACCACCCGAAATCAATCGCGAGCCCCTCTGGACCCCAACCAAATTTACGAACACATCATAAATGATCATTCAAACTTAGTTGCACTCTCAAAACACTAAAAATAACATCAAAACACTAAAATCACATCGGATTCAAGCCTAAGAACTTTGAAATTTCTAAAATCCACCAACGATGCCAAAAATATCAAAAACAACTCCGATTGACCTGGAATTTGTAGACATATCTAAAATGACATTACGAATCTGTTCCAAATTCCGGAATCCCATTCCGACCCCGATAGCCTATTTTCCACTGCCGACCATAAATCACCAAAAATTAACTTTCGCCAATTCAAGCCTAATTCTACACTGGACATCACAAAAATACTCTGAACACACTCCTAAGTCCCAAATTACCTAACGAAGCCATCCGAGCCATAAAATCCGCATTCCGAGGTCGTTTACCAATAAGTCAAATCTCGGTTGACTTTTCCAACTCTAAGGCTTTTTTTTAAAGAGTAAGTGATTAAATTCTGATTATGATTATTCCGATTCCGAGCCTACCAACTCTAACACATCAAAAAAAAATTTAACCAAGCTATGACGAGGCAATAACAATAAATATAAATGCAGATTCTACGTAACGACCGACAAAGTCGTTACATTCTCCCCCTCTTAAACAAACGTTCGTCCTCGAACGTGCCAAGAGTTGTTCCAAATGCCATCAAACGCCGAATAAACTTACTATGCACACACCCGGGGGTGACCCCACGTCACCTTACCCCGTGTCGATCTAATAATACAACACATTCGAATGCCACTATATCCAACCTAATCCCTTACACCTTAGAACCCAATTCCACGTCAGAACTCATCTACAAGAATAGAATCACGCCTCCACACACCGTATATACCTGAACCAAATCACACAAATCTGAAAGAACACAACTCATACGTCCAAACTCTATGATACCCAGCTACTTTACCTTAATCAACTCCTCTAGAAGGCCATAACAGAACCGCACCATGTGTGCCTAAAACCAACGAATTGTCGCTCCCCGAAGCAGAGACGGGTAACCCTGAGATCATCCCGGAGCACAGACAAACCCAATATCCATTAACTGACACCCTCACAATAGATCTATGAAGTCAAACAATCCGATTCAGTGAAAAACACCTACATAGAGTCATACCTAAAAGTATCATCATCTATCTGATCAAACTACGTCGAAATTGACCATACTCAGAAACGGCACATCCACCTGGGTCTCCAGACCCCCAATAAGTACCACACAAAACCGACACACGCGGTCCGTAACAACATCACCCACAAGGGCGAGCACATGAACAGATGTAACAAAAGATTCATGTGGCGTATCCATAGAATGGGCTAAAATATGATGAACATGTGAATATGAAAAACTAGAATCAATTAAAAACTGAAGCTTATCTTGACAGACTGAAACAATACCTGGTATCATGGCATCAGAATCCATCTCATCCGGTCTGGCTGAAAATGCATAAAATCGGGCCTGATCACCACCGGATCGACCTCCCCCTCTAGGGCGACCCCCACCTGCCTGACCCCCACCTCTAGCTGCTTGGGCGGGTGGTGCAGCTACTGAGTCTGAAACCACGAGTTGACTCCTCTGCCTATAAGTACCTCTCGCAAGACGAGGACAAAACCTCTTAATATGGACCACATCTCCACACTCAAAGCAACCTCTCTCGGAGAATGGCACTGGGACTGAAGGGAACCCCTAGCACCAGGATAATCACTGGAAGAACCAGGCATAGATGAACTCTGAATCGATGGTGTCCAAGATGAACTCTGAGTTGGTGGGGCACACAAAGATGGGTGCACCTGATGCGAACTACAAGGATCATGACCAACTTATCCACCACGATAACCTGAGCGACCTGGCTGGTCCTGTTGGTGTCTGATCACCACGTTCGGTAGCACGAGTCCTCACCATCTGTGAGAGAATGAAAACAACATGAGTTTAGTTCCAGAATTCAACACAGTCGCACGATAGAATTCAATTATGTGGGAGTTTTCCTCAGGGTTCTGTAGCCTCTCGAAGATAAGTATAAACATTTTCGTACCGATTTGCAAGACTCTACAAAACCTGCTCATGACTGGCGAGACCTATTTAACCTAGCGCTCTGATACCATCTTATCACGACCCGATTTCAGAGTCGTGATGGCGCCTGTCGTTAAACCAGGCAAGCCGCCCCTTTCATCTAAACTAAATTCAGTTTAAAAAAAAATACAATTTTAAACTAAATTATTGGTAATACTAAGAGTCTGAAGTTTAAAAGCAATATTTGAACAAATATTTAAAATTTCCATCCCCGGATCCGGTGTCACTCAGTCATGAGATGCTATATAAGAAAAATAAAGAATGAAGAAATAGATAACATAGTCTCAAAATAAGTGCAACAGGTGGAATAAGGAAGAGAAGACGAGGTCGCGATCGCCAGCTGCTACCTCGACAACTCCAATGAAAACTCTGACAGCTTCTTAATATCCACTACCGGGTCCCGGTGTACCTGGATCTGCACATAAGGTGCAGGGGGTAACGTGAGTACACCAACTCAGAAGTAACGAACCCAAACTATGGGCTGGGAGGTAGTGACGGACAAAACCTCAGAAATTACAATAAGCAATATATAGAAATTAGACATTCTAACAGTTTATCAGAATGAGTAAATATGCCAAGTATGCCACTATACTCTACATGCCATCATACAAATATATGTATGAAACCAATGTGGATATGCACATCGTGCTCACAATCCTCACACGGTAGTCCACTCAGTACCGTATATGGCTCTCAGGCCCAGGGAAAAGTCCATCCCGGAATGTACATAATCATTGGTGACCGTAGTCACTCCGTACTAAGGAAAAAGGCCAATCCAGCCCCACGGAGAAATTCCATCTTCGGAATACAACACTCGGACAAGATCCATATCCAGGGACGATCCATCCCTCACATAACATCCACTTCGTACACGATCCATGCCCAGGGAAAATACATCCCTCAACATCAATGCGCTCACTGAGGGTATAAAGATTATGTTAATGTGCAGTCCATTCTCATAACTGTCTCAATAACAATCTCTCGGCTCACTCAGTCATTACTCTTCAGTCTCACTCACATGGATCACAGATGCCTCTATCATCCCGAAACAATGATAAGTATGCATATAATTAACAATACTGAGATATGAAGTGATATGCTATAACATGACTGAGTATATGAAATAAAATAATCACAAAATGAGACAGTAATATACGACCACTCGGGTCTCATCATTTTCGGTGTGAAGCCTAGCATTTATACTTAACATGATTTCTAACAGGTTCACAATTACCACATTAACAGAAGCACAATTATCATCAAGGAATAATCACTAAGCTGTGCCATGGGATAAGCCAAGCCACAAATACTCTATGCACGCCCGCACACCCGTCACTTAACATGTGAGTCGCCTCAATTGTAGTCATAAATCATTTAGCTCGGGGTTTCGAACCCTCAAAACCAAGTTTGTAAACGTTACATACCTCAAAACCGGCTAAAATACTATTCCGCAGTGCCTTTACCTCTAAATGCGGCCTCTAAGTGCTCCAAATCTACCAAGTTCAGATTTTTATCATCAAATTATGCTTAAGGAATGAATTCCAATTGAAAAGTACCAAATTTAGCTCAAAACCAGAAATTAGCCAAAACCGACCCTCGGGCCTGAGTCTAGGAACTCGACAAATTTTATACCAAAATGTTCTTCATCATCTCATGAGTCCGCACATATAAAGAACACTAAAATCGAAGTTTGTTTGACCCCTAAAATAGATCCCTAAAGGTCTCATAATCTCAAGCCCTAACCCCATCTTTTCTACTGATTTTCATGAATTAAATACTGATATTATGTTCCTTAATCACCTATAATCGAGTTTTTGGGTCCAAAATACTTACCTCAATGAAGAACGATAATTTCCCCTCTTCAAAATCGTCTCCAAGCTCTTTTCCCGTTAAAAATGGTGTTAAAAGGTCTAATGGTCGCAGAGGGTTTATTTAAATACTACCCAGTCCTTCCTTCACTGCGATCGTGGAAGTACTCACACGATCGCGAAGAACAAACCCCCCAGGCCCTCAAAAGACCCTACGTGATCGCAGTACAAACCACGCGATCGCGATTCAATAGATAAACCCACTCGATCGCTAAAAACAGCTGACCACACTCCCCACGTGCCTGACTAACCCTACGCGATCGCATCAATGCACACGCGAACGCACTACCCAACGCTACATACCTTCACGATCTCACACCTTCTCACGCGATTGTGATTCATAAAAATGACCGGGCTCCAGGTTACTCTATGCCATCACAGACCATTCCTCGCGATCGCAGTGAACAATGTGTTGCTGCACTTACACCAGCAAAACAACAGATTCTCTAAGGCCTGAAAAGGCCCATTAACCATCCGAAATCAATCCCAAGCCCCTCGGGACCCCAACCAAATTTACCAATACATCATAAATTATCATTCAAACTTATTTGCACTCTCAAAACACTAAAAATAATATCAAAACACCAAAATCACATTGGATTCAAGCCTAAGAACTTTGAAATTTCTAAAATCCACCAACGATGCCGAAACTATCCAAAACAACTCCGATTGACCTAATATTTTGCAGATATATCCAAAATGACACTACAAATCTGTTCCAACTTCTGGAATCCCATTCCAACCCCGATAGATTATTTTCCACTGCCGATCGGAAATCACCAAAAACTAACTTTCGCCAATTCAAGCCTAATTCTACACCGGACATCACAGAAATACTCTGAACACACTTATGTCCCAAATCATCTAACAAAGTCATCTGAGCCATAAAATCCGCATTCCGAGGTTGTTTATCAATAAGTCAACTCTCAGTTTACTTTCCCAACTCTACGGCTATTTTTTTTTAAAGACTAAGTGGCTAAATTCTCATTATAATTATTCTGATTCCGAGCCTACCAACTCTAACACATCAAGAACAGTTTAACCAAGCTATTATGAGGAAATAACACTAAATATAAATGCAGATTCTATGTAACGACCGATCGAGTCGTTACATGCTTATGATCGCCAAAAGTGATTATTTAGGCTTTCTATTGCTACAATTGAAGATAAGTTAGAGAAAATTTCTTTATATTACTTGCATGCCTTGATTTTCTCTTGAAGTAGCATTATCTTAAAGGAGGTTCTAAGCCATCACACAATTTGGTGTGATTAATGCACGTTCAGATAATTACATTCCGTTCCTAGAAGGATGAGAACTTTTGCTAAGTATTAATCCATTCCCTGAAGTGAATCTGACAATATTAAATAAATCTCGTAAATATGAACGCGCTTTTGATGTAAATATATTATAGTTCACCTCCAGAGGAGAGAATATATACTTAATATTTTATATTTTAAATTTGCTCTTGAAGAAGTAATACACTTGAAATTTCCTCCTGAAGTAGGAAAATATTACGAAGAGGTGTTTTCTTGTGCTTAAGCAATTATTTTTATTGTTTATTTGATTATGATATTCTCTCATGATACCAGAAGTATCTGATAATATTTGATAGTACAAAAATGTATCAAAAACTCCTTAAAAGCTAATTGTTTGTCTAGAAGACACATGACACCAGTAATGTCTGATAAATATTAGATTGTGGATAATAAATGAAGTCTCTCGAAGAGCTTATATAAAGATATGTCATTCATATTATATAATTATGGTCAAAACATATGTTGTAGTAAACCTGAAGTTTACTAATACAAATGGCTATCATATTGAGACTACAAATGATTGGAAGATTGAAAATCTTCATGTTTCCACAATCATAGGGGGTAAAATAATATGTATGTGAGAAGTGAACCGCCTTATTCTTCAATTTATACTATTATATGTATCATAGTAAACCAGAAGTTTACTAATGCAAAAGCAGTCACAGTAAATCATAAGTTTTACTGAGGCAAAAGTAGCTACAATAAATCAGAAATTCGCTGATACAAAAGTAGCCACAGTAAATCAGAAGTTTACTAATGCATAAGTTTATGTCATAGTAAACAATAAGTTCACTAAGAGATAGCACACACTATGATAAACTTGAAGTTTTCATTTGCCATTTTTAAATGAGTTATTTGAGAATTCAGATAAGCATATACTGAAGAACTAGAAGATTCTTCAAGAATTATCTTGTGTTACTTGTTCTCATAATAAATTGATTATACTAGCTAAAGTTGGGACTAAGATCCCTAATCTAAAATATATAAAAGGTGAATATGGTCCCTTTCACCTATCGTGTGAACCATTTATAGATGCATATATGAGATGGTTACATGTGCGATTATTGTCAACCTGCAGTTTGGCATTTGAAATTGCTTTTCTCAGTTAAGAGCATAATTTTCAGATTATGAAATCAAGACAGTTCATCTTGATAGTGCTGGTTTATATCCAAGCTAGTTTAGCATTGAATACCTCCTATAATGGCTAAACTATTGCTTATGAGAACAAAGTTGCATATGTTGGTCTAAGATTTTCTAAATTGCATACAACAACACTTGTATGTATCAGACCAACAAAATATGATAAGGCCTCACCTCAAAATTGGTTTAGGATCCTAAAACCAATTGTTTTTACTATCTAATAACTTTTGACGTGTGGTATATGATTAATTTCTCTACCACAATGCAAAAGATAGGTTTTCCAAAGAAGATTGGGATAACATTTGGGGATAGAATAAACAGCTGGAAAATATGTTATATGAATCGAATTATCATGATATTCACTTAGAAGAAAATTTAAGTCAAATTCCAGAAGCATTTGCCGATCCAAAATTAAATATCATATTTCAGCTGTAAATGCTCCTATTAAAATTAAAGTCCCTGAAGAATAGAGTTTACTGTACGCATGAAGCGTGGTACACCAATCGGTTCCAAAGGTAACAATACTTGAAAAGGATAAGAGCAAATGATCAAAATGATCATAATAAGGAGGAATAAGCTCTAGAAGATCCCACGACATAACATTTCATGAAACTCCTGAAGAAGTTTAGGTACCTGAAAATAAAGAAAGTAATGAGATCTCAACAAGTTATGACGCTTGTGAACTATTATGCAATGATCTTCGGCATTATATTTGATACAATGTAGTGCACACTAATGTAAAAGATCGTAAGGATCAGACTTGTAGTCCAGACACCTGAAGATGTCATGCCATTTAAATGTAAGTCATAACCTATATGACTCATTTGATTAATTCTATATGTAGATCCCTGAAGTAATTAAAATTCCTGAAGCATATATTTCAAAGTCTCGAGAAATATATTCAATCAGATTACAAAGGTCTTTGTACGGTTTAAAGGAATCTGGGCGCATGTGGTATAATCGCCTCAGTAAATATTTGCTGAAAGAAGGTTACGCAAGTGATGTTATTTGTCCATGTATTTGTTTATAATAAAAATGTCATCATAATTTGTTATACTTCTGCTTATGTTGATGACATAAATCTTGTTGGAACTCCAAAAGAGCTCCTAAAGACAATTGAATATCTTAAGAAAGAAATTGTGATGAAAGATTTTGGAAAGACAAAACTTTGTCTTTGTTTGAAAATTAAATATTTAGCAGACGAAATCTTAATCCACCAATTTGCCTATACAAAAAGGGTCTTAAAATGTTGTTACATGGACAAAGCACACCCATTGAGTACACCAATAATTTTTTTGATCACTTAAAGTGAATAAGAATTTGTTCTTACCTCCAGAAGAGGATGATGAACTCCTTGGTCCTAAAATACCCTATCTCAGTGAAATTGGTACACTTATGTATCTTACTAATGCTACAAGGCCTGACATAGCATTTTCTGTTAATTTACTAGCAAGATATAGCTCTTCTCCTACACAGAGACTTGGGTATTCGAAACAACGTCTTTATTAGGGGGGGGGGGGTAAAGGTAAAGTATGCGTTGTACTCTTTTTCCCTTGCTCAGGTTTTTTTTCCACTGGGTTTTTTCTGGTTAAGGTTTTTAATGAGGCATCTTACAATGTATATTATTAGTGAACTCTTTTTCCTTGACTAGGATTTTTTTCCACGGGGTTATTCTTAGTAAGGTTTTAACGAGGCACATAATAATGAACATCCAAGCGGGAGTGTTATGAAAATATTATTGTGGATGTCCATTTATTATGTTGTTGTAGATAATCTTCCCGAAGAAGATTATCCGTTTAGTACTCCATTGAAGTTTATCTACAAGCAACTAATGCAGGCAGGTTGCAAGCAACTCAGTGAAATGACTTGCAACAACTTCTTGGTTTGATGAGATTAATTTAAATCGATCGGAAATAGTGGTGGAAAATATTCTCTACAAATTAAACTTTTGAGAAGATGGTATACAAGATTGGAATGCAGAGACTCAAATATTTGAAACAAGGTTTTTATTAGGGGGAGTAAAATACGTGATGCACATTTTTTTCCTTACTAAGGTTTTTCCCACGGGGTTTTCCTTATAAGGTTTTTAATGAGGCAGCAATGCGTATTACTAAATATGTTTACTCTTTTTTCTTCAGTAGGATTTTTTCCCACGGGTTTTTTCTTAGTAAGATTTTAATGAGGCACATTATCTTTTAATGAACATCCAAGGGGGGAGTGTTATAAATATATATTATATTATTGATGTTCGTTTAATACTCTGTTATAAATAAGCTTCCTGAAGAAGCTTATCCATATGGGACTCCGCCATAAATATGTTTATCTATTTGGTACTCTATTGAAAATAAGCCTCCTGAATAAGCTTATTATTTCGGTACTCCGTTATGGATAAATACCTCCTCTAGAAGATTATCTATATCTGATGTTGTAGCAGCTTACAAGCAACTTACAAGTAGCTTACACAACAGCTTGCAGTAGCAGGTTACAAGCAGCTAACAGAGTATTTTGCAGTAGCAGCTTACAAGCAACTTACACAGCAATTTGCGTAGCAGCTTACATAGCAGCTTGCGTAGTAGCTACAAGCAGTTTACACAACAGCTTGTAGTAGCAGTTTACACATCAACTTCCGTTTTTCTATAAATAGAAGAAATTTTATTTCATTATACATCACTTTGAAAGTTGAATAATATATCAATTTCTCTCTATTTGTTTTTGATTTATTTACTTTACTGTCTTTATTTTATAACAAATGCATCTATTCACTCACTCAACTAACTTTCGTCTTTTTCAATCACATTAAAAGTTCACCTCAGACTTAGTAACAAGTTAACATGAGGGCTTTTTACACTTTCCGAGAACCTACATTGATTGACTAGCCACAGACTTAGAATAGAGAACCAAGGAATAATTTCCAAACACACCCCTATTATCCATACGAATTATTTTATTATTTCAACATCAGTTTAAATATTTTCTACCAATTAATATTTGTTTTAAAATTTGATATATTATTTTAATTTCAGCACAAAATAGAAAATTTGAGTGTAAAATATTTTAAGTGAAACAATAATTTTCACTCATAAAACTTAGATTCTTTGTTCGAAGTAAAATTTAGGTCCAAATCTGAAATGAATTTTTTCAACTTCTAACTTCGAACACTTTCATTTTCTCAAATAGTATTGTCCCAATGGCAAATTGAAATTAATTAGTGTTAACTACAATAATGGACCCCCTATTAACGACCCAAAAAAATTGAGTGGACTCCACCCGTCCCACAAAAAGTAAAACGTGTTGGTCCCGCTTCCTAGCTAAGGTGTGATGACCCAAAAGGTAATCCTGTAAAAATTTAGCAAAAACTGTGTTCCGAGGCCTGGAAAGCCTTCGTTAATCTCACCTCGATCTGTGTGCACAATCCAGGCGCATAGCCGAGAAGCGTTTATGTTGCAATGTATTAAACAGTTGAATTTATGATAATTAATTGAATACAGTTGACTTTAGTCAACATGTTTTTGGTAAACGTACCCGGACCAATGATTTGACGGTCCCGGAGGGTCCGTAGGAGAACATGGGACCTGGGCGTATGCCCGGAATCGAATTCTGAGGTTCCAAGTCTGAGAAATGAATTTTTAAAGAAACTTGTTTTCTAAAAATTATAAAGACTTTTGAAAATGAACTTTGATGTGAGATATGTGTTACCGAGCCCGTATTATGGTTCCAGAGCCCGGAACAGGTTCAATATGTGTTATGTGAGTTATATGTAAAATTTGGTAAGAAACGGACTTGGTTTGACGTGTTTCGGATCAAAATTGGAAAATTTGATAGTTTATGAAGTTTGAGGAAATTCTATGAATTTTTGAGTTTAATTCATTGTTTTTAATGTTATTTTGGTGGTTTAATTACTCGAATAAGTTTGTAGGATGATTTTGAAGTCGTGTGTATATTTGGTTTTGAGCTCCGAGGACTCGGGTGAGTTTCGGGTAGGTGTCAGGGTGCTTAATGGTTGAAAAATCTGGTGTTCAAATGTTGTTTATGGTGTCTTAGATTTTTACACAATGTGATCGCATAGGGTGCCTCGCGATTGCGTAGTGTAGTGTGAGGGGGGTTTCTGTGACTCTATACGATCACATAGGCACTTCCGTGATCGCATAGAGTATAGGAGAGCTGGGGAGGGGGCTAGGTATTTTCCTTCTACGGTCGCACCAATCCGTCCGCGATCGCATAGCCAAGCCCAGGGACTCTATGCGATCGAAACTCCCTTTCCGCGATCGCATAGAGCTAATTCGTCCAGTTATTTAATAAGCCAAAACAGAATACCATTACGAGATTTTCACATTCTTTCACCATTTTCATCTTCTCCAGTCTTCTTGGGCGATTCTTGGGAGACTTTTCCTCCATAGCTTCATAGGTAAGTGTTATTAACTCTAATTTCTTAAATTTTCCTTCATCAATCACTAATTTCTAGGTCTAAAAACATGAATCCAAAGGTAGAAATTGGGGGTTTTGGGTAGAGTTGGGGCTTTTGAAATTTTGGGAATTCAACCTCATTTTGGGGTCGGATTTCAAAACAAATTGTATATTCAGGTTCGTGGGGGAATAGGTTATCGGGTTTGGTCCAAACCTCGAGTTTGGACCATGCGGGCCCGGGGTTGAATTTTGATATTTTTTGAAGAATTATGGGAAATGTATAATTAGGCTTTGAGATTGAGTTATTGAATAATTATTGATGTTATTAAGTCAATTATGTCTAGATATTATCGTTTCGGAGTCAGATTCAAGAGGAAAGGCCGTGATTGAGGCTTGACTTGCATTCTTGGAGTCGAGGTAAGTGTTTGGCCTAACCTTAGCTTGAGGGAATAGGTATAGAGTCTTATTTTCTATGTGTAATTCATGTCCAACGTATAGGTGCGGTGATAGGTACCTATATGTTGTGGTCAAGCATGCCCGTGAGTCAAATTTCAATAAGTTATTTAATGTTCTTTGATATTCTCCATGTTGTGAATTATTGGGAACCTTGGAAGTGGTACCTTGAGGTTACTTCATGACGTAGAAAGTTCTTGATTATGTGTTCGGTTGAGGGTTTTACTATTGATATTATACTTCTGAGTGAGATTGGTTATAGCTGAGTCCCCTATCGGGACAATAGTATTTTGTTTATTATTTCTGTACATTTGAAATGTCATATTGTTAAACTTTCATATCAATTGTTGTTTTTATATTCATCATGCACGAGGGAACATTCCGTGCCGAATGATTATTATTTATGCACGAGGGAACATTCCGTGTCGAGTGATTATTATTTATGCTAGAGGGAAAATTCCATGCCGATTATTATTATTTATGCACGAGGGGACATTCCGTGCCGAGTGATTATTATTTATGCACGAAGGGACATTCCGTGCCGAGTCATTATTATTTATGAACGAGGGGACATTCTGTGCCGTGTGATTTTGAGGTTATGCACGAGGGGTCATGCCGTGCCTTCTCCCGTCTATCTTACCTGTTTCGGGTTGTTATTTCCTGTTTACTTCTACATTCCCGTCAGTACTTGATTCTACTATTTTAACAAGTGGTTCCCCCTTATCCCCAACATGTTCTTCCCCGTAATTGTATTCTTGTTTATTTTCTGTTGTACTATTGAACTGCACAAGTAGAATTTGTCGTCGTGTCCTAGCCTCGTCACTACTTCGTCGAGGCTAGGCTCGGCCCTTACTCAGTACATGGGGTCGATTGTACTGATGCTACACCTGCACTTCACTATGTTGTGCAGATTACGCAGCCAGAACCAGTGGACATCGTTAGGAGGAGTGTCCTTCAGTCCATTTCAAAAGACACCGAGGTAGTTCAACAGGCGTTCGTGGATCTCGGCGTCACTTTCTATCCTTCATTTATTCATCTATGTGTTTCCAGACAGATATTTCATTTTATTTCAAACTGTTGTTTTTAGCTAAATCTTAGACTGGTTCGTGAGGTTGTGACTCCATTTCTGGGTTTGTTATTAGTTACTGTTATTTAGATTTTTGTTAATGCTTCCGCACTTTATCTCAATTATTTAGACAGTGTTTGTTATTTTCGCTTGTTAATAAATCAATTCAGTTAACACTTTGTCTTCCCTAGCGGGTGAAACGTTAGGCTTCGGGTCATGACAAGTTGGTATCAGAGTACTAGTGCACCAGCCGTCTCTCAGGCTGGGGGAGGGACCCAGACTCCTGCTACTCGCACGCCAGAGCAGCTAGATCCTCAGTTCCAGACTCCGGCACCTCAGACGGCTGGAGTAGCTCAGCCGGGCATTGTGGCCCCGGCAGTTGAGGGAGCGACTATGTCAGCAGATGCTTTATGGAGATTAGATAGATTCACCAAGTTATTCACTACTACATTTACTGGTGCACAATCAAAGGATCCCCACGATTATTTGGACAGTTTTCACGAGGTTCTTCGGAACATGGGCATAGTAGAGTCCAACGGAGTTGATTTTCCAACTTTTCATCTTTCGGGTTCCGCCGAGACTTGGTGGAGAGACTATTGCTTGACCAGGCCAGCTGGGTCTGCACCATTGACTTTGGCTCAGTTCTCCGAGTTATTCGTGGGGAATTTCTTTCTAGTTACTCAGAGGGAGGATCTTTGGAGGCACTTTGAGCGCCTCCAGCAGGGATCTATGTCTGTCACTCAGTCGAGAACAGGTTCATCACTTTAGCTCGGCATGCTATTATGATACTCCCCACTGATCGTGAGAGAGTGAGGATGTTTATTGAGGGTTTGGCTCAACTCATCAGGCTTCAGATGGCCAAGGAGTCAGGTACTGATATTTCATTCCAGGATGCGGACAATGTGGCCAGGAGGATTGAGATGATTATGTCACATGGTGGTGGTCAGGGGGCTGACAAGAGGCCCCGTCACTTCGGTCAATTCAGTGGAGCCTCATCTGGGGGCAGGGATTCTTTCGGCAGAGGTCATCCTCCCAGACCCTATCAGTCGGCACTTCACGTAGCTCACAGTGCACCGCCAGCTTCTATTAGTGCACCACCAGCACCTATCAGTGCACCGCCGCTTCAAAGCTTCTAGGGTGGTTATCAGGGTCGACAAGGACAGTTCGAGAGTCAGCAGCCACATCAGCAGAGGCCCTATTATTCTTGTGGTGGTTTGGGGCATATTTCCAGGTTTTGCCCCGGGTTCTGGTAGGTCTCAGTATCAGGTTTCCCGTGCCATGGTTCTCGCATCAGGCGCACCCCCACCCTCTCAGCCAACTAGGGGTGGCGGTTGGGGTGCCAGAGGTGGAGGTCAGACTCATAGAGGTGGAGGACATGCCACGACAGGTAGAGGTCATGCCGCAGTAGGTCGACCCAGAGATGTTCAGGTTGGAGGGGCTCAGCCCCGGTGCTATGCTTTTCCTTCTACGCCTGATGCTGAGGCTTCTGATGTAGTTATTACAAGTACGGTTTCAGTTTGTAGCTGAGAGGTTTTTGTGTTATTTTATCCGGGTTCTACATTCTCCTATACGTCTTTATATTTTGCCCCTTATTTGAGTATGCCCCGCGATTCCTTGAGTACTGTTGTGCATGTGTCTACACCGGTGGGTGATTCTATAGTGGTAGATCGAGTCTACCGTGCTTGCCTAGTAGTTATTGTTGGTCTGGAGACTCAGGTTGATCTTTTTCTTCTTGATATGGTTGACTTTGATGTTATATTGGGGATGGATTGGTTATCCCCCTATTATGTTATTCTGGACTGTCATGCCAAGACAGTGACCTTGGCCATGCCAGGGGTACCTCGTTTGGAGTGTAGGGGGACTTCTAATCATTCTTCTGGTAGAGTTATTTCTTATATGAAGGCTCGACGCATGGTTGAGAAGGGTTGTTTGGCCTATCTGGCCTATGTTCGTGATTCTAGCGCCGAGGTTCCTTCCCTGGAGTCTGTGCCCGTGGTTTGTGAGTTTCCAGAGGTATTCCCTTCTGACCTGCCGGGTATGCCACCCGATAGGGATATTGATTTTTGTATTGAGGTAGCTCAGGGCACCCAGCCTATTTCTACTCCGCGGTATCGTTTGGCCCCGCCAGAGTTGAAGGAGTTAAAGGATCAGTTGCAGGATTTGTTGGATAAAGCCTTTATTAGGACCAGTGTTACTCCGTGGGGTGCTCCAGTGTTGTTTGTCAAGAATAAAGATGGATCGATGAGGATGTGTATTGACTACCGGAAGTTGAATAAGGTTACTATTAAGAACAAGTATCCTTTGCCGAGGATTGATGATTTATTTGACCAGCTTCAGGGTGCTTCAGTGTTTTCCAAGATGGACTTGAGATCTGGTTACCATCAGCTGAGGATTAGGGCGTCTAATGTCCCTAAGACAGCCTTTCGCACTCGTTGTGGGCCTTATGAGTTCTTGTGTGATGTCATTTGGGCTGACAGATGCCCCCGCTACTTTTATGGAGTTGATGAACCGAGTGTTCAAGCATTATTTGGACTCGTTCGTTATTGTTCATTGATGATTTATTGATATACTCTCGCATCCTAGAGGAGCATGAGCAGCACCTTAGAGTCGTCCTCCAGACTTTGAGGGATAGTCAGTTGTATGCCAAATTTTCCAAGTGTGAGTTCTGGTTGAGTTCAGTTGCATTTCTAGGCCATATGGTATCGTCAGAGGGTGTTCAGGTGGATTCCAAGAAGATTTTAGCAGTAAGAGATTGGCCTAGACCCACCTCAGCTACAGAGATCCGGAGTTTCTTGGGCTTAGTAGGTTATTATCGCCGGTTTGTGGAGGGATTTTCATCCATTGCAGCCCCGATGACCAGGTTGACTCAGAAGAGTGCTTAGTTCAGGTGGTCGGATGAGTGTGAGGCGAGCTTTCAGAAGCTCAAGACCACCTTGACCACGGCACCAGTGTTAGTTCTGCCTAAAGGTTTAGGACTATATACTGTGTATTATGATTCTTCACGGGTTGGTCTTGGTGCATTGTTGATGCAGGATGGCAAGGTTATAGTCTATGCTTCTCGTAAGTTGAAGGTTCATGAGAAGATCTATCCAGTTCATGACTTGGAGTTAGCAGCGATTGTATGCATTGAAGATTTGGAGGCATTATTTTTATGGTGTGCCATGTGAGGTGTTCATGGATCATAAGAGCTTACAGTATCTGTTCAAACAGAAGGAGTTTAACATGAGGAAGAGGAGATGGTTAGAGTTGCTGAAGGATTATGATATTACCATTCTTTATCATCCGGGGAAGGCCAATGTGGTGGCCGATGCTTTGAGCCGGAAGTCAGCCAGTATGGGTAGTCTTGCCTATTTATTAGTCAGAGAGCGACCTCTTGCTTTGGATGTTCAAGCTTTAGCCAACCGCTTTGTGAGATTGGAGGTTTCTTAGACTGGCAGTGTTTTGGCCCATACCGTGGCCCATTTTTCATTGTATGACCGTATTCGGGCCAAGCAGTATGATGATCGCCATTTATGTGTTCTTAGATATAGAGTCAGGGACGGAGATGCCAAGAAGGTTACGGTCGATGATGATGGATTTTTGAGGATGTAGGGTCGTCTTTGTGTACCTGATGTGGATGGTATTCGTGGATTGATACTTTAGGAGGCCCATAGTTCCCGGTATTTATTCATCTGGGCGCCGCAAAGATGTACCAGGACTTGAGGCAACATTATTGGTGGCGGAGGATGAAGAAGGATATTATAGATTATGTAGCTCAGTGCTTGAATTGTCAGCAGGTTAAGTACGAGCACTAGAGACCCGGCGGTTTGATGCAGCAGATTCAGCTTCCCGAGTGGAAGTGGGAGCGTGTCACCATGGAATTTGTAGTTGGACACCCACGGACTCAGAGGATGTTTGATGCAGTATGGGTCGTTGTGGATAGATTGACCAAGTCAGCGCACTTCATCCCAGTATCAGTTTAGTATTCAGTAGAGAAGTTGGCAAGGATCTATATGAGAGATATTGTTAGACTGCATGGTGTGCCCCTATCCATTATATCAGACCGAGGTACTCAGTTTACCTCCCATTTTTGGAGAGTATTTCAGCGAGAGTTGGGCACACAGATTGATTTGAGCACAACGTTTCATCCTCAGACGGACGGGCAGTCCAAGCGCGCTATTCAGATTTTGGAGGATATTTTGCGAGCTTGTGTCATTGACTTTTGTGGTTCATGGGACCAGTTCTTGCCTTTAGCTTAGTTTTCCTACAACAACAACTATCAGTCGAGCATTCAGATGGCTCCGTATGAGGCGTTGTATAGTAGGAGGTGTCGGTCTCTAGTTGGATGGTTTGAGCCGGGAGAGGCTAGATTGTTGGGTTCTAAGTTAGTCCAGGTTGCCTTGGACAAGTTGAAAATCATTCAGGATAGACTTCGTACAGCTTAGTCCAGGCAGAAGAGTTATGCGGATTGCAGAGTTCGAGATTTGGCATTTATGATAGGAGATCGGGTATTTCTTCGGGTGTCGCCCTGAAGGGCGTGATGATATTCGGGAAGAAGGGCAAGTTGAGCACTAGGTACATTGGTCCATTTGAGATACTAGATAAGGTAGGAGAGGTGGCCTACAGACTTGCCTTGCCACCTAGTTTATCAGCCGTGCATCTGGTATTTCACGTATCTATGCTCCGGAGATATATTGCGGATCCATCTCATGTACTTGACTTCAGTGGTTTCTAGTTGGACAAGGATTTGTCTTATGAGGAGGAGTCGGTAACCACATTAGACCGGCAGGTGCGATAGTTGAGATCGAAGAGTTATCCTTCGGTTCATGTTCAGTGGGGAGGTCAGCCTGTTGAGGTAGCTACTTGGGAGTCTGAGCCCGATATGCGGAGCCGATATCCCCACCTTTTCCTCGATTCAGGTACCTTTCTATGTCCGCTCGAGGACGAACGGTTGTTTTAGAGGTGGATATTGTGATGAACCAAAAGGTCATCCTGTAAAAATTTAGCAAAAATTGTGTTTCGAGGCCCCGAAAGCCTCTGTTAATCTCACCTCGATGTGCGTGAGCAATCTGGGCGCGTAACTGAGAAGCCTTTATGTGAAAATGTGTTAAACAATTGAATTTATGATAATTAATTGAATAAAGTTGACTTTGATCAACATTTTTTGGTAAACGGACCCGGACCCATGATTTGACGGTCCCGGAGGGTCCATAGGAAAATATGTGACCTGGGCATATGCTTGGAATCGAATTCCGAGGTTCCAAGTCCGAGAAATGAATTTTTAAAGAAAATTATTTTCTGAAATAATAAAGACTTTTGAAAATGAACTTTGATGTGAGATCTGTGTTATCGAGCCTGTATTATGGTTCTGGAGCCTGGAACAGGTTCAATATGTGTTATATGAGTTATCTGTAAAATTTGGTAAGAAACGGACTTGGTTTGACATGTTTCGGATCAAAATTGGAAGATTTGATAGTTTATGAAGTTTGAGGAAATTCTATGGATTTTTTTAGTTTAATTCATTATTTTTAATGTTATTTTGGTGGTTTAATTACTCGAATAAGTTCGTAGGATGATTTTGAAGTCATGTGTATATTTGGTTTTGAGCCCCGAGGGCTCGGGTGAGTTTCGGGTAGGTGTCTAGGTGCTTATAGGTTGAAAAATCTGGTGTTCAAATGTTGTTTCTGGTGTCTGAGATTTTTACACTATGTGATCGCATAGGTTGCCTCGCGATCGCGTAGTGTAGTGTGTGTGTGGGG
>ML434046.1:0-12552 GCA_005239525.1 Nicotiana knightiana | reverse complement strand
GGGGGGGGGGGGGGGGGGTTCTGTGACTCTGTGCGATCGCAAAGGCACTTTCGCGATCACATAGGCACTTTCGCGATCGCATAGAGTATAGGAGAGTTGGGGAGGGGGCTAGGTATTTTCCTTCTGCGGTCGCACCAATCCGTCCGTGATTGCATAGCCAAGCCCAGGGACTCTATGCGATCGCAACTCCCTTTCTGCGATCGCATAGAGCTAATTCGTCCAGTTATTTAAAAAGCCAAAACAGAATACCATTACGGGATTTTCACATTCTTTCACCATTTTCTTCTTCTCCACTCTTCTTGGGCGACTTTTCCTCCATAGCTTCATAGGTAAGTGTTCTTAACTCTAATTTCTTCCATTTTCCTTCATCAATCACTAGATTCTAGGTCTAAAAACATGAAATCAAAGGTAGAAATTGGGGGTTTTGGGTAGAGTTAGGCTTTTGAAATTTTGGGAATTCAACCTCATTTTGGGGTCAAATTTCAAAACAAATTGTATATTCGGGTTCGTGGGGGAATGGTTTACGGGTTTTAGTCCGAACCTCGAGTTTGGACCAAGCAGGACCGTGGTTGAATTTTGGTGTTTTTGGAAGAATTATGGGAAATGTATAATTAGGCTTTGGGATTGAGTTATTGAATAATTATTGATGTTATTAAGTCAATTATGTCTAGATATTATCGTTTCGGAGTCGGATTCAAGAGGAAAGGCCGTGATTGAGGCTTGACTTGCATTCTTGGAGCCGAGGTAAGTGTTTGGCCTAACCTTAGCTTGAGGGAATAGGTATAGAGTTTTATTTGCTATGTGTAATTCATGTCCAACGCATAGATGAGGTGATGGGTACCTATATGTTGTGGTCAAGCATGCACGTGAGTCGAATTTCGATAAGTTATTTAATGTTCTTTGATATTCTCCGTGTTGTGAATTATTGGGAACCTTGGAAGTGGTACCTTGAGGTTACTTTACGACGTAGAAAGTTCATTATTATGTATTCGGTTGAGGGTTTTACTGTTGATATTATACTTCTGAAATGTCGTATTGTTAAACTTTCATATCAATTGTTGTTTTTATATTCATCATGCACGAGGGAACATTCCGTGCCGAGTGATTATTATTTATGCACGAGGGAACATTCTGTGCCGAGTGATTATTATTTATGTACGAGGGGACATTCCGTGCCGAGTGATTATTTTTTATGCATGAGGGGGCATTCTGTGTCGAGTCATTATTATTTATGCACGAGGGGACATTCCGTGCCGTGTGATTTTGAGGCTATGCACGAGGGGTCATGTCGTGCCTTCTCCCGTCTATCTTACTTGTTCCGGGTTGTTATTTCCTGTTTACTTCTACATTCCCGTCAGTACTTGATTCTATTGTTTTAGCAAGTGTTGCCCCCTTATCCCCAGCATGTTCTTCCCCGTAACTGTATTCTTTTTTATTTTCTGCTCTACTATTGAACTGCACAGGTACAATTTGTCGTCGTGTCCTAGCCTCGTCACTGCTTCGCCGAGGTTAGGCTCGACACTTACTCAGTACATGGGGCCGGTTGTACTGATGCTACACCTGCACTTCTCTATGTTGTGGAGATTATGCAGCCGGACCCAGTGGACATCGTTAGGGGGAGTGTCCTTCCGTCCATTTCAAACGATACCGAGGTAGTTCCAAAGGCGTTCGTGGATCTCGACGTAAGTGTCTATCTTTCATTCTGTCATCTATGTGTTTCCAGATAGATATATCATTTTATTTCAAACTGTTGCTTTTAGCTAAATCTTAAACTGGTTCGTGAGATTGTGACTCCATTTCTGGGTTTTGTACTTAAAGGGATTTCTTCGTTATTAGTTATTGTTATTTAGATTTTTGTTAATGCTTCCGCACTTTATCTCGATTATCTAGACAGTGTTTGTTATTTTTGCTTGATAATAAATCAATTCAGTTAACATGTTGGCTTGCCTAGTGTGTGCAACGTTAGGCACCATCACGGCCTGAAGGTGGGATTTCGGATCGTGACAAGTTGGTATCAGAGCACTAGGTTGCTTAGGTCTCACAACTCACGAACAAACTAGGTAGAGTCTGAGGGATCTGTACGGAGACGTCTCTACTTATCCCCCAGAGGCTGCAAAGTTAGGAATAACTTCACTTTTCTTCTTTTCTGTCGTGCGATTTGAATTCTAAATGCTAATTGAGTTTCGATTCTATTCTCTCGCAGATGGAGAGAATGCATGCTTCCACATCTACCGATCAGCAACCCGATTCTCCTGTTGCAGCTCCTACGAGGGGTCGAGGCCGTACTAGAGGCCGAGACAGGGGCAGGGCTCCGCCCAGGGCAGCAGCCCCAGTAGAGGACTAACAGGTAGACTTTGACAGTGAGGTTCCTACTCAGACAGTTCCAGTTGGACCAGCTCAGGTCCCAGAGGGTTTCATTGCCACCCCGGTGCTAAGGGACGCTCTAGTCCGCTTAGTGGGACTCATGGAGAGTCTGGCTCAGGCTGGTCTTCTTCCTACTGCACCAGTCGTCTCTCCGGATAGGGGAGGGACCCAGACTCCTCCTACTAGCATGCCAGAGTAGCTAGATCCTCAGTTCCAGACTCCGACACCTCAGATGGCCAGAGTAGCTCAGCCGGGCATTGTGGCCCCGACAGTTGATGGAGCAGCTATGCCAACAGATGCTTTATGGAGATTGGATAGATTCACCAAGTTATTCACTAATACATTTACTGGTGCACCATCAGAGGATCCCCATGATTATTTGGACAGCTGTCATGAGGTTCTTCGGAACATGGGCATAGTAGAGTCCAACAGGTTAATTTGCTACTTTTCGTCTTTCGGGTTCCGTCAAGACTTGGTGGAGAGACTATTGCTGACCAGGCCAGCTGGGTCTGCACCATTGACTTGGGCTCAGTTCTCCGAGTTATTCGTGGGGAAGTTCCTTCCAGTTACTCAGAGGGAGGATCTTCGGAGGCAGTTTGAGCGCATCCAGCAGGGATCTATGTCTGTCACTCAGTACGAGACCAGGTTCATTAATATTAATAAATTACTTTACTGTTTTATATGTATTTTCGTGAATGTTTTGTAATCAAATATATTTGTTAT
The DNA here is from genome assembly GCA_005239525.1 of Nicotiana knightiana. Lineage (NCBI taxonomy): Eukaryota > Viridiplantae > Streptophyta > Magnoliopsida > Solanales > Solanaceae > Nicotiana > Nicotiana knightiana. Next base: position 9,465 of record ML434046.1, on the reverse strand, counting down.
TTTTATCTAGTGTAGATTATTTATTTTCTTAAAGACTAGTAATATAGTGCCATTTTAACGTAGTAAAATGTAGTGCCTTTTAGCGTAGTATCCATGTAGTTTAAGTATCTCTTATACTCAAAAACTACATCAAAATAACTGATAGATAAAACACAATCTCTCTCCAATAAAATCTTGTATAATTATAAAAATTAATTATTTAATTTACAAACAAACATATAAAATTATAGAACTAACATGTAAAGTAATAAACTAACACATACAAGAATTCAGGATAGCTTGGTGCTACTGGGCCTTAAATATCGAGCTCGGAACCCATATGTGAATATTTAATAATTAAATATGGTATAATTATAAAAATTAATTATTCAATTTACAAACAAACATATTAAATTATAAAACTAACATGTAAAATAATAAAACTAACACATACAAGAATTCAGGATATCTTGGGGCTACTGGACCTCAAATATCGAGTCTGGAAACCATATGTGAATACTTAATAATTAAAACTTGAATAATTATGAAAATTAATTATTTAATTTACAAACAAACATATCAAATTATAAAACTAATATGTAAAATAATAAAACTAACACATACAAGAATTCAGGTTTTCTTGGTGCTACTTGGCCTCAAATATCGAGCCTGGAACCCATATGTGAATACTTAATAATTAATATTGTATAATTATGAAAATTAATTATTTAATTTACAAACACACATATAAAATTATAAAACTAACATGTAATTAATATTGTTTAATTTAAAGAAGACGACATGGAGGTACCGCCTATGTATCCCGAACCTTCTAGCGATGAGCTACTGTCGTTACAGGGCGATCATAGGTCCTTCCACATATGGGAGGGAGAGTTACTGGCCCAGACTCTCTGTGTCAGGAGAGTGGATGACGTGTTGGACTTTCTGAAGGGAAAAGTTCTCCATTCCCATGTAGTCAGACGCCTACAAGATATGGGCTTCTACCGAATTTTGGAGATCGGACGACTGCAGCTCGATTGGTCTTTGGTCATGGCCCTGATAGAGCGGTGGCGACCGGAGACGCAATTATTCCACTTGCCCATTAGCGATGCCACCATCACACTACAGGACGTAGAGGTTTTATATGGGTTGCCCGTTAATGGACACCCCGTTGCTATGCCGCAGGCCATGAGAGAGATGACAAGTGGACAATACCTGGATATGCTGCAACATCTCACTTGTTTCCGGCCACAGGATGAGAATGCACTTTCTAGGGCCAGTCGTCTGCAGTTAACGACTATTCACGACCGTTTGGAGATATTGCACCCTGACATCACTGGCGATACACTAGATCTGCATATACACCGGTACACCTGATTGCTGTTACTCCTTATGCTTGGAGGGGTCTTGTTCCCGAACACTTCGGGGAACCTAGTCAGCTTGAGATTTCTTCATCATCTTGAGCGGCTAGATGATTTACCCCAATACAACTGGGGTTTTGTTTTTCTCGCATACTTGTACAGGAAGATGTGCTGGGTGAGCATGGTCACCCAGCATGACGTTGCTGGATTTTTGCCGCTACTACAGGTGACAACATATTCGAATACTTTATTCATTAAAACATACCTAGTAAAAATATATCTTAAATTTTATCTCAACTTTGTATGTTAGGTTTGGGTCGGGGAGCGGTTCCTGCAGTTGCAGCCACCTCTACCACCATTACCTACGGATGTACCACCTATGTTTCTCCATCTAGCTAGGAGGTGGGTTTTCCGGCGGGGATATGGACGAGAGTACGAGGCTCGACATAATCTCTCCTTGTGCAGGGATTTGTTGGATTTGCTGGAGGGCGCATAGGTAAATGTATACCTAAGTTTACTTGGCTTAGCTTCACATGTGTTGCGTATACTCACATTTTCTGTTGTTGCTTAATATTTCATCTGGACACCATACATCGACACGATGATAGCTGGCTTGCCTAATTATTGCTCAGTCGGCCGACTTATTTGGATCTCTTCCGTCCCATTGATGTGCCTTGATATTGTGGAGCATCATGCCACCGAGCCGGTATTTCACCAGTTTGGCCGTTCGCAGCTTGTACCGACCCCATCCACCTGGCGGACCACACATTTCTAGCGGGATGATCATTAAGGGTCGACGACGCATATGTGGCATGGCTAGAGGTGAAAATCGATTCTTGGGACAGGCGACTTGACCTTATTGCGCCCCTCCCCCTTCACCGCGCTGGACAGATATTGAGCATGATTATATGGGCTGGTACCGCAGCATTACCCCACTTTTCGTCGGGAATCCCATTCATCTAGCTGGCGGTTGGTACGTTACATACGCCGGGCGGCACGAGGCACTGGTATATTATTTGGTATTCTTACTTATAACTATAATCTAGCATTCCATAATTTATATTTTACACATTGTGCGGCCTACATTTATTCCACCAGTTGGGATTGTAGATGCAACATCATGTCGGTCGGTGAGAGAGCAGCCATTTTGCACGAGTATGACCGGTAGGTTACAGAGCTGGCTACCCGGACACTGCGGTGAGTCCGAGAGGATCATCGCTTAGGACACGACCTTGCTTATGTGGCGACAGAGCAGTACCATCGAGGTAGGGGTGTCCCACGAGGCAGGGCTATCCCATGGGGTCGTGGGGGAGGCGAGGAGGTGGTCCCCAGCAAGGGGTCGTTGAGGCACCTGTTGAGGATGTTGGAGATGATCTGCTGGGTGAACTCCATGAGCCAGACGAGCATCAAACCAGCATGCCGGCATACAGCCTTCAGCTGCAGTTCACTCCAGGGACTTCGCAAGTGACCCCGTAAGATCCATTGTTGATAACGGGCACGAGAATTACCGGAGAGGATTGTGATCAGTACTTTCCAGGACCATCGACCACTGCTAAGGATTTTTCGACCCGAGATATGGATAGTTAGCGCCGACTGAGTTATAGCTCATCATCAAGGGGTGTTGGGGATCTGTCACAGGCGCATGTATGTTTGTATTACTATTAATTTAAATTTGTTTTTATCTCATTGATTAGCCATAAATAACTTTATAATTTTCTTATTAAGGCTTCATCCTCACCCGTCACGGAGGCCACTTTGTGCGATGCTGACCTGGGTACCACGGATGATTATATTCACGAGCCCGACGAGACCATGGTAAGACAAATTAAATTTTTGTGACTTAACACGAACATTACTAATATATATTTTCATATACTGAGCTGACTTATTCTTCTGTAGGTTACTACTGGACCGACCACCCCTTCTACCGATCCTATTAGTACTACTGACGATCATGCTGCAGCGCATCCTGCGATAAATAGGCGATGTGATGAGGATGATCCTGATAGCGTAGCCGGGCGGGATGGGATGCGCCTCAGGGAAGCGGTTGTATTGAAGCACACAGGTTGTGGGACACATTGATTTTGTTTTTTTGTATTTTTTGTAAATAATAGCAACAATTTTTATCATTTATATTATATGCGCATTATGTTTTTATTTTCCCGATTTTTCATTATTTTAATACTACATCACAAACACAAATATAGCAACTTAACATAATTTAAATTCTGTACAACTAATGAAAATACATAACATGAAAAGTATAAAGATAAAATACTACACTCAATACATACATGTGTTTGTTTAGTCACTATCACTCGTTATTCTCTGGTTCAACCACTTAAATTTCTCCAACAACCTATTTTTTTCTTCCACCTCTTTTAGTTTTTCCTTCAATGCCACAATTTCTCGTTTCATTTCAGACTCACGGCATTCGTATTGACGATTCATATCAGAAGGATACTACAAAGATCGTTTGTAGCCTTCCTGCTTACAGCGTTCATCAAGCCATACCTCAAAATTGCAATAATTTTGTCATTGCCTCCAAACTTGTTTACACATATCCAGTATCTCTGCTCAACATGACCATCCTCCCAAAAGTCCTTCACCATACAACATTTACCACAATAGCACATTGGTACATAATTGCGTCTGGACATTTGTTAATGCAAAAAAAAACCTGCCTTTATGAAAAGTTTTGCTATTTTTTAGGTTAAGCACATATAATAACTAAAATGCACTAGTTATTTGTAGTCAAGGCAACACACGTAATGTAGTATTTAACCGCGCTATGCTTCGCGTGTTAAACATTCTTTCATATACAATATAGCTTTTTGCAGGCGGGCAGCTTTTCAGATCGACAAGACAACACACATAACGTAGTATTTAACCGCGCTATGCTTCGTGTGTTAAAGATTCTTTCGGATACAATACAACTTTTTGCAGGCGGGCATCTTTTTAGGTCGACAAGACAACACACATAACGTAGTATTTAACTGCGCTATGCTTCACGTGTTAAAAATTCTTTCGGATACAATACAACTTTTTGCAGGCGGGCGGCTTTTCAGGACGACAAGACAACACATATAACGTAGTATTTAACCGCACTATGCTTCACGGGTTAAAGATTCTTTCGGATACAATACATCTTTTTGTAGGCGGGCAGCTTTTCAGGTCGACAAGACAACACACAAACGTAGTATTTAACCGTGTTATCCTATTACATATGGGAGTAGGACTATATATATATATATATATATATATATATATATATATATATATATATATATATATTTATCAAGCATTTTCCTCTTTTGACAGTGTAGTTCTCTAATAATTTTAGATTGAAATTCGAAAGTCAATGTAATAAGTTTGGTTTTTTAATCCAATAATATTTTTGATAACATGAACTGGAGAGATAAATTCATTAATTTACTCCACTGAAAATGTTAAGTATCAATAAGATTTAACAGCAATGGAAACATAATTTTATTTGAAATATTTTGGAACATAAACAAGTTAATACACTTATTACAACCACATTACAGAAACAAAATACTACGTGTATCCTTGATAGTTGGGAACATTAGATGAACTTCCACCAGGAGCTGGATTACCACTACCACCCAACCCAGCTGAAGGATATTTTTGACGGTCGTGACCTGTTTGCGAACATATACCACATTTGCGCGCATAAACGGTATCACGAACATCCATTTGGTTCTGTATACGCGTTCTTTTTCTCACCTGTCGATGACGCAAAAACTCCTTGTTACACACCATTTTAAATGGTTCTGGCAGCCAATAATTCTCAGCACCCACTGGCTGCAACTGCCCACTATAGGTGTTTAAGTATGCAGCAACACTATATTATTTATCAACGTAGTTGGCTGGCCCTAAATCTATATGTTGAAATCACCTGATGGAATGTGAGCACGGCATGTGGTAGATGTACCATTTCCCATAAGAGCATAACTTTCTAGATTCATTTATGGTGTGTACATTATTCCCCTGGTTTTGATGGATAGCCGTGCGAACTTCAAAAACATTTCGGTCGTGATCATACTGTAAAAATGAATGCTAATGTGCTCGCCGCCTGTATTTCTCAAATCTTTTCATTGGTTGTGGCATAAATTAAACACCCCTTTTCATCGATGACGTTGCAGCTGCAACCCTTTCAACAAACCTCTTCGCCATTTGCTTGAATGACATCCGCACCATGGCAGTGACAGACAATCCTCGTACAGACTTCAATAACCAGTTGAAAGATTCTAACACATTTGTAGTCAGAATTCCCCATCTTCTACTACCATCCGCATGCAAAGTCCACTTTTCAGGCTTATGTCGAAGTAACCAATGATAGGTTGCCTCGTCTTCCTGCTTGATAGATTCCATGTGCCTCCGGAATTTATGCTCTTGGTGATCTGTTGCAGCCATCCACGTTAAATCATGTAGATCCTTGTTGCGATGTGCCTTCTGAAAATTGGACTTCAGGTGCCTTACACAGTAACAGTGGTAGGCATATGGTTCTTGCCATGCAGGAAAATTCTCTGCAGAACTTAAAATACCACCATGCCGATAAGATATTAGAAAAATACCTTAACGTTGTTTGACAACGTGCTCTTTCAAGTGGTTCAAAAATAGAGTCCACGTCTTTTGGATTTCATTGGCAAAAATATAAAATCTAAAGAAAATATTTTTCCATTAGCATCTATTGTAATGGATATCAACAACTTAATATCATACTTTCCATAGACATGAGTGTCGTCTATGGATATTACCGGTCGGCAATGCAGAAAACCATCAATTGCTGGTTTAACTGCCCAGAAAACGTATTTGAATATATATTCTGGAATTCCCGGACTCTACTCAAGTTTCCATTCAACAATGTTCCCGGGGTTAAAGTGTTAAAATGCGGCCATATACCTGAGTAGAGCTGCAGATGACTTATCCCAGTTACCATAAATAATTTTAAACACACGTTTGCGCCCGAGAAATGCCTTTATTTTAGTATGGTACATCCATATTCCTGGTGGATGGATGTAATGCACTCTTTGATCTTGTACCTTATGGACGCTTCAATGTGTGAAATCAGGATAAGAGAAATCAAGTCAACATCCAAGTTAAAGTGATTCCCACTGAATGTGTCCATTTCACAAGTGTGAGTGCCAATGTATTTATCCACTTCCCACATACCTGTTTTCTTCTTGCTCGCACGCAACATCCCATGACAACGCGTAAACCATCTACGACAAACAACCTTGTATACATCCGGACTTGACTCTCATACCGTCATCTCACGACATTTTTCTACGTTGTAGATTTTTGCCACGCTGCTTAGGCGCGTTTTATCAGGAAAAAGCATGCCCTTTGCCAGCATCGTTGGTCTAAAATCATCCCACATTGCTGTCCGAATTTCATCAAAATCCCTTGTGAGGGCATCCACATCCGGCATACTTGGAAAATGATCAACGAAGGGAATCTCCCTTGAATGAAACGGCACTTGGGACTCGTACACTCTTGGTCTAACGGGAGGTGGATAATGTTCCCTCGTCAAATCAGATCCATCATTCTCTTCCTCCTCATCACGACCCTCATTAGGGAAGGGTGTGTCATTTTCGGACTCATCGACATTGTTGTCATAATCATCATTCTCTTCCTGACTCCGTGCATCTGCCAGATTCCGATTAAATATGTCATCTTCAGAAATTTAATCAGGACAAGAGGTTCAACTTGCTCGTTTTCACTACACAAACAATAAAATAATGAGCTACTCAAATTGATAAATACTTTACATATAGCTATATCACTTCACTTACAAGTCGTAATGTGTTGACATCCTATGATGGACATTATCCTGTTGGTGATGAATCCCGGATGGTCCACCATGATCCAACACACCAGAACTACGCATATTTCAAATAGGCATGGATTCATAACTTGTAAAATTCATATCTGGCCGGTGCCCCCTGTGGAATATATGAGTGTTAATACAAATCCAATATAACAAAAATAAAAATCATAACACAAAGGAAAATTGAAGTTTTGCACTCGTCTTGTGGATTACGTAAAGTAGGAGAGAAATTATTTCCTCGCTCCTCATTCGCTCGTGGAGATAAGTTTAAATCATGCCAAACTCTTTCAGCCGGACCTATTCGGCAAAAACTGCTCCTGAATAACCACCCGATGAATGAGGGTTATCCCTGCTTTGCGCGACCTCATTATTGCGAATGTCTTCAACCTTCACGTACATTACCAACATTTTTAACAAAAGAAATTCCCGGTATTCACCCGGAGTCCTCAAAAAATCACTCAAAGTTTCAGCATCCTCGATGTTAAAACTCAGTGTAACAAGCGATCCCTTACCGACTGACAGACTACGGATATCTTTCGGTTACTTTAAGATTCACCGAACGTTTGCTCACACTCATTTTTTTACACAACAATGATACCAGTCTATCGTACTCCATTGTAAGTGGCAACTTAAAATGACACTGTGGAGATAAACTATAGCTCACTGAGTTATTCGTCACCACAACCTCACCCCCCTCCCCCCAATATAATGAAACCCTTACTTTTCGCTCTTCAGACATTATGGCAAAATGCTTGAGAATTTAACAAGAAGAAAAAATTAACAGGAGTTGAGAATATTTCTGAATGAGTTTTTGCAAAATCCTTAACGCCTTTAAATAAGGCAATGCCCAATCCCGGGATCTAATTTTTTGACGTATAGAGCCCTTAAATTTTTTGCAAAATCCTTAAAAGGGTGCTATACCCATTTGAATTATTGTTATGTCGGTTACGCGCAAAAGAGTTATTGGTGGGCCCACAAAATATGTATAACGTCTTTTATAAAGGCGTTATACCTGTTAGTCTTGCCAAAGTCAGACATAGCACCTTTATAAAAGACATTATACATATAGCGCCCTTTAAAAGGACGTTATATATAGGTTGGTCACTAACTTTTTTTTAAAATTTATTTTAATGTTTTGAGTTCAAAAAAATCACATTTAAATTTCGGACTCAATAAGTTATGGTGAGTAATAGTTTCGCTGGGCCAATTCTTCCAACCACCTTAGTAGAACAACCTTTTTTATTTAATTTTCGTACTCAATTAAACAAATTTACATAAATTAAAACGAAGGGAGGGAATAGTATATGTTTTTCTATATTGTGTAGAAGACTTCTGCTGTCTTCTTTTTCTATTAAGGCCGAAGCATCACTGCAATAATTAACCTAAATTTGGTGGGGAGTGGGGACTGCAATTGATCAAATCCATTAACAATATTCCTTTGACTGCTTCATTGTTAACAATAAAAACAATCTTGCCTCTTTCCTCTAACAAATTAATTAGTAGCTTAAGCAATGATAATAACACAATAAAACTTGGCACTACCATCCCCGCTTTACTTTACTTTGTATGGTGCTATTTCTCTTCCCAATTACTTAGGTATAAAGGAAGGTAGAAAGACATATAAATAGGTGGAGCCTCAATTGTCAATTTAAATTAAATATCTTTTATATTATCGGAGTATTTTACTATTTATTATTTTAATTAAGATATCGACTACTGTTTATAATAAAAATTTACTACTAATAATTACATGATTGCAAAAATATTTTGCAAACAATAATTTTTACTTAAACCCCTTATTTAGCTTCTGTTTGGCCACAGATTTTGGCTATTGTTTTTATAAAAAAAAAATTGTAAAAATGTTTGTTCATGAAAAGAAGTTGAAAAATAAGTAGGCATTTGAGACATAAAAATTTTAATTTTTGAAAAAAATAGTATTTGGAGTTAAGTTGAAAAATAATATTTTTGAATTTGAAATTATGTGTGGACATACATTTCACTTTTAAAATATTGCAGTTTTGTGAGTGGGGCAAAAAGTTTTCCAGAAAACTCATTTTCGAAAAAATTTCAAATTTTCATGGACAGATATTTTTTTTTTTTAAAAAAGAAAAATATTTTATGCACAAATGGGCCAAAGTTCTTCCAAAATACTGAAATAGTGGTTAGTCGAATCGGTTCCGGAGTCTAGAGTACAGACCACTCACGTATAGTCTAAAGAGAATAACCAGAAATCATGTTCTTTGTTTGAGGAAGAAGATTCATGGAATTTTA